>PVKS010012056.1:0-54880 GCA_004027875.1 Aplodontia rufa | reverse complement strand
GAGAGAGAGAGAGGGAATCAACTTTATTTAGTTTTTCATGTGACTTTCATTGCTCCAAGACTTTGTTGTGTGTGTGGTGCTGGGGTTTGAACCCAGATCCTCAAGCATGCAAGCACTATAACCGCTGAGCCACCGCTCCAGCCCCTGTAAACCCTATTTGTTAAAAACCTTGGTTTTACTTATTACACAGAAGATGTGGAATATGGAGAACTTTAAATAGGGGTGTCACAGTCAGGTTTGCATTCACAGAACCCTGGTGCCAGCATCATCTAAGGAGTTGAGAATGAAAACAGAGACCAATTAGGGGTTAGCATGAAAATCCAGCGTGAAAGTCTGAAGACAATAACGAGGGCAAAGAGATTGGCATGAAGGGTGAAGAGATGGGTCTGGTGGTGTATTTCACACACAACCACAATATCAAGCATGTTTCATACATACATCTGATATAAATATTTGGGACTTGGTAAATAACTGTTGTGGGTGGCTGACAGTATAGGGAAAGAAGGATGGCAGCTTCTGACATGATCTAAAGACAACTCACTCAACTGGGGAGCACAGGATTAAGTGGAGGGCAAATTGGGATATGGTCAATAAGTCGTGATTGAGGGGCATGCTGTGGAGGCAGTCCGGTAGTTTAAAGTGAGTACGTGAAGGTAATCGAAGCAATGCACATGAACACGATTAGCATAAATTATGCAATTAGATGTGTTTGTTTGGGGAAAGAATATGGAATAAGAAGAGCATAATGGGTACAAGAAAGCTTCAAAGCTCTGAGGAAATGCAAGAGAGAGCAATGTCACAGAAGAAAGATAATACACATTGCAAGGAAGCATTGCCACTTAAATACAGAATAAAGATAACGGAACAGAGAAGCAGAAAATAATAAAGTTGAAGAAGTAAAGTTACTGGTGACATGTGAGGCAAAGATTACAGAAGATTCTAATAGTATAACGAGAAGCAAACAGGATGTAAGAAAGCAGATTTGTAACTATTGATAACTCTTTTGCGAATCATGCAGCAGAATGGATTGGGAGATAGAGATAATTGCTTAAGAGTAATGTAATTCCAGAATGAGATATTTGGGACTTCAGATGTTTAACTGGATGAGGAGACTGTTTGGATAAAGGAGACATTGCTGGCAGAAGAGCCAAGACCTGAGACACTGATGGAGAAAATCCTTGAGGAATCAGAGGTTGATGAGTTCCAAGGGATTGATGAAATCAGAGACTAAGAACAGCAAGAAGGATCTCATTCTCTGGCAGTACAGAAAATATAGATGATAATGAAAACAAAACAAGAGAAATATAAGAGAGGGCATGTATATTACTTTATCTAGGTGGACTAAGGAATTTCTTGCCATCTGTGTATTATTGATTTACTATTGTTGAGCTTCCAATACAGTAGAAATGAAAGGTCAAAGGATTAGGGACCTCCATACCTTAGTAGAAAATTTAGTGAATGTGGAGTTGTGAGATTATTGGAACAGCTATTTAGTGGTCAGAGAGTGAACAGCTAGATGTTAATTTTCCTCTTATGATGAAGTTCTGCCGACAATAAGACGCAGGAAATGGTACAGGAAGAGGATCTTGAAGAACAGCACACATAAAAGGCAACAGGTGCATAGAGCTCAGACACTGGGTATCCACTTTGTTGGATGGAATGTGTGTATTATTATTGATGCCTCCTAGACTTATGGTGTGCTGGGGATAAGGAATCAAGCTCAAAACCAAGCACAGCCCCTTCGGTATGAGTTTGTCTGAGGGAAAGGGATGGTGCATGATAGAGATCTTGAAAGTCAAGTGGAAGGTCGATGATGAGTTAGGCAAGGTCAACGCTTTCCATTAGAATTTTCTCTAGAGGAAGAATTGTCTTCAGGCAGAACTAGGAATGAAAGAATACAAGAAGGGGGAGGAACAGGTCCATGAGGAGGGAGAGCAAAGGGGTAGAGCTGCCCTCTTTGTGTCTGAAGGAAGAGTTGAAAGCTTTGACGAATGAGGTTGGTATTCAAAGGACCCAGGTCAGAGGAAGCGCAGAAAAGTAAAAGAATGAGGTGGAATGAAGAATGAAGGACATATTGGGTCACCAAAGTGCCAGAGGGAGCCCTCCCACAGAATGTGGTTCAGATGTCAATCCTTCCCATGTCAGACACACACCAAGAAGACATGACACACGTGTTACCCACAGAGGAGGCTTTTCTGGGAAGGCTCCCAAACTGGTCTGAGGATACATTGAGGAACCAGAGAAAAGGACAGACCTGGGGTTGTAGGGTGGTTAGGGCATAAGGCTGAGATGATGGTTACCCAAGTATCAGCTGGGGATTTGTGGGGATTCGATTTCCACTGCAGAGAGGGATGTTTCTTTTGTTATTTGTTTGTTTGTCTGTTTTATTTTCAAACAGCTTGCCTAGATGTGGGATGGAAGGGAAAGGGCAGTGATGGATATTGAAAGCTGTCAGCAAAGAAATATCAAATGTGGAGTAAGATGCTGTGTTTTAAAGGGATTGCCTTGCCTTCAATGGCCAAAGATTATATGGAAGAGACATGGACAGACATTTTAATTCATGTTAATTGTGCTGCAGCTTAAGCCATTAACACACTGATTCCAGAGACCAGATGCACTGAAAACAGGAAATCAAGGTGTCGAAGGTCATGTGACTCTTAGGAGTTAAATCAAACAGTAGAGGGCAAGGTAAGAGATCCTTCCCAGCCGGATGCTGAACACTCAGCCCAGAAACTGAAATCTAAATATACGAATCAAGCCAAATGATAAGAGGCAAGGAAGGATCCACAGACCAGGCACCGCCACTCAGCAATGCTCCTCAGCTCTTGATGCTCAGGAATTTGGCTACTCTGAAGATGCTGGTGAAGGTGATTATTACCTACAACTGGGAGATGCCAGTCACATCACACTCTCATGACAATTCAGCCTTATTAAGAAAAAGGAAAAGAATCCCCCTGAGTCAATAAGTGGCATATATTACCAATTCAAAACAACTAAGGCTCTGGTTGGAATGAAACATAGAATTATCACAGCTTGAACTTTAAGACGCCATGCTACATCCAGGAATCAACGTGTTTTCTTGGTTTGTTCCGGTTTTCACTTATTGGTTAATCCAAAGACGGGATAAGATTAATGAGCTCTCTAAGTCAAGCAGCCTTTCTGAGAAGGCTTGGAAAAGGGATAAAGATACTCCTCTATTTTTTATGATGAGACTACCTGGACACAATTAAAATTACATTATTCAAAGAGAGCTGACACAGGAAGACAAGCAGAATTTAGTCCTCTCTCAATTTTTTTTTTTTTGTTCAAAAATCACAACCTGATCCATGAAACTCCTGCTTTCCCAGTATTACTGGTTTTCTCTCTAAGCTGACACCCCATAACACTGCAAAGTTTTCCAAATATAGCTACGGCGCAGTTGAAAAGAATTCCCACAAGTAACAGAACATCAAAGATTTGACTACAGAAACCATTTTCCAGAGTCATAAAATCACAGCCGTTTAGATGAGAGCCTGTTGGACACATTTGTATCTCAAATACTTCAGCTTTAAGTGAGTCTTTATTAACAATAGATCTAATAATGTCACAATATTCTGGAGGATAATGAATGTTGATTAGGACAACCGTTGTCATAATAGAAGGAGGAGGAGTTTGACAACATTTTCTAGAGGTTAAATGAAGCATAAAATGTTTTATCTATTATTTCATAACAGACAAGTTCCAAAGGAACTTCTAGGAATATATTGTTCAACATAGGATGTTTTGAAATTGAGTTCAATTGAGATCACAGACATTGATCCTGAAAGCTTAGGTTCAAATGCTAGTTCTGACAAATACCAGCTCTGCTTCTCTTCCATAAAAACATTAAGAAGGAATAACAAAATAGCTGGCCCTGCCTCATATGGTTGTTGGGAAGATTCAAGTTCTGAGACCAGGGCTCTGATCAGAGTGAGCAGCTGCCACCAGCATTAGGTGCATGTGAGCTGTTGCTGCTCTCAGAGGTTGGTTCTGAAAGGCCAGTGCCTCTGCCTCCTTTCTGTCCGAGGATTGATAATTGAGGTTTCAGACTTTTACTGTTCAGTACTGTGCTAAAATTAGGGCACAAGCCAATTCCACAATATAAATTCTCTCAATTACTGCCACATTACTGTACTTCTAATTCTTCAGTTAGTTCTGCAAATTGGCTCAAATTCTCTATTATCTTTATCATTATCACCTAATTCCATAATTAATTCTTAATAGAATTAGTGCCCATTGTTTTTTCTCTATTAAGAGAACAGGACTGGAAAGCAGCACTGTGATTGTCTTGGCAGCATTTTGCTTGGTCTTAGGAAAGCTGTTTTGGAATATTCTAGGAAGAAAGTTCCAATATTTGTAGATTTAAAATTCTATCTTGGCAGTAATAGCATTGACTTGAAATCGACTGTTAAAGAGGTGAGATAGCTTTCTCAGCAGGTGAGAAAATTATTTCTGTTATATATTATGGCTGTCATGATTTGGGAGAGCAATTCAGAAACCCCTATTATAATATTTAAAAGGTTTCCTTGACTTTCATTGAAAGAATAGCAAAATAAACTTCATCAAAGTGAAACAATTACCAGTTATGATTGTGGAGATGCTGTGTTATTCACTCAGTCACTCGTTAATTCAGCAGAAATTTGTTGGGTATTTTCTTTGTGTCACTCACTATTTTAGTCTTACAACAAAATGATGAATGAAACTTGGTCCTAACGTCCATACGCCATTGTCTAATGGTCTTAAAGGATACGGTTTTAATATGGCTTGCAAATCTGTAATTAATGACTAATTGAAATCCCTCCTTTTCTTACTTTGATTTCTAACCAGTACCAACACATTTATATAAAAATGAATATATATTACTAAATTGGACATCATTGAATTATTATTTAGTAGAAGCTCATTTTTTTTTCTTTTTAGAGAGAGAGAGAGAAAGAATCAGCTTCATTTAGTTTTTTAATCTGGGTTTCTTTGCTCTGACACGCAGTTGTACATGTGGTGCTGGGATTTGAACCCAAGTCCTTGTGCTTGCTGAGCCACTGCTATAGCCCCTAACAGAAGCTCTTAAGGAAAACCTAATTTTTACTTACATTGGGTTTTAAACTCAGCAATTTAGCAGTCTCTTGCACTGTGAGGGAACATTAGGACAAGGCTCTGGGGAGGACTCTGGCCCTTCCCGCCATCTGTGAATCTTTCTGTCTCCTGAGAAAGATCACTACCGTGGCTCTCGTGGAAGAGGCCAGCTATAGGTTACCTCTTGGACCTTCTCTCTTCCTGGCCCTCCTCCTGGATACCTTTGCCTTTAGCTAAATCCCCGCAGGAGTCCAGGGACAGATAGATGCTCTGGCCCTGATGCTGTGTGTATAAGAGAGCATGAGGTAGTGGTGGTGTCCCAGGGACGTATAGACCTGATATAAAGCAGGGATGGATTTAAATCATTGCTTCTGTGTTGAGTTTTTTTTGTTTGTTTGTTTGTTTTTTGTTTTTTTTGGAGGAGTAAAAGGAGTAGGATTTATCTAGGAAGAAGAGCAAAGACTCCGCAAGGCGGAGGGGCACCTGGAAGCAGGATGCCCTGTGTTGAGTTTTTTAATAAGCTGTTTAATCTCTCTGAACCTCATTTTTCATGTGTCCAAATGGTAGTATAAGGATTACATGTGATGTCTACTTTAAAACAGTCCCAAGAGATTTCAATTCTCAGCTAGGGTAGAATGAGGATTCCCACCAGTATACAGCTATTGAATGAAGCAATCAAAGTGGAATCATCAATATGTATACAACCAGAGTCACAAAATTTGAGCTAGTTGTTTATTTTTTGGCAGAGTGAGTGGAAAAAGAAATCACTGAAAGTTCTACAATGTTAAGTTCTACAATCATTCTAGAAGTAAACCAGAGAAAATGAGAATAAAAAGCAGTTGGTATTTAGCTAGCAGCCAACAAGTTGCAAGAGAAATTGATGATTAAAAATAGGCACTTGCAGTGATATCTGATTCCAGAATTTTCATGTCAATATCTTATTAATTAAGTTATCCTTTCAGGATAGGAAGGTTTAGTAACATGAATTACGTAGATTATCCAATCGCTTGTGATCACTTTAAAAACATTTAAGTGTTTAGAACAGATTTGGGACAGATTTTTTAAAACACTGAGAAAGCATACAGATAGAAATGAGAGTTGGCGACAGTCGTAAGCTCTGAATTATAACTATACAGGAAGTGATTAATTTCTAAGTGTTTTAATACTAATTCAATTAACATCATTCATTTTCCAGACCACACTGTCTCTAATTAGCTTATTTGCCATTAAATCAGCACATTTGGCCAAGAATTGTACCAAAGAAAAGGATCACCCTGTCATTTGGATTCAAATGCTAATTTATAACTCTAGCTTATGGGGGGAAAACCCTTTTTATTTTTAAAAAGAATAGTATGAAAAAAAGCATTAAATCAATGCTAGACAATAGTAAATACATTCACCTTATTGGAATATCTTTAAAAGTGTCGAGGAACTGGTTCTGTTATTCTATCAAATTTAACATTGCAATACTTACGAAAGCATTCTTTCTTCCAATGTTTTTTTTATAGCAGAATATAAGCATGTTAATATTATTGTTCATGACACTACTAATTTCTGGGACCGGATCATTTGGTTTCCAGGATAAGTGAGAATTGGAATTCCTGTAGAAAGAATTATCATTTTAGTGGAACTTAATTGAATTCCTAACCTCAATCCAATCCACAAGTCATTAATGATGCAGATGCTATGCAAATTGATATTGCTTTGCCAGCTTGCTCTTAAAATTTGCATAAAGGACTGTGTACATTGAATGTTTGGAAAATAAGCTACAATTAAGTGACAGAAATGAATATTTTATCATCTATAGCTTACTTTCTGAATTGTAGCAGGTAATATCTGAGCCCAAATGGCTTCTCAGTGTATCAGCACATTTCATTAAATACCACTGTCAACGCATGTGACATTGTTTTGTAAGCTCTGAAGACAGACACCGTGTAGGGGTTCCAGGTGAATTGTCACATATTAAGAAAAAAGACACAACTTGGCTCATCTTCAAAGATTAAAGTGATCGAAAATATACTCCAATCTAATTTTAATCAAGAAATCAAAGTGGCATCTATTTGTTTACATAAAGTATTTTAAATTACCATCAGAACAATTATTATTGGTCTGTCACATTGGTTTTCACTACTGTTATTCAAATACTTTCATTGAGGATCTAGATTTTTTTAAAGTTACCACTTTTTAAATTAAGAAATTGAGTTATTATACAATCAAATGCATATAAAGTAAAAGTATGATTCTCATATATTCTTTTTTTAATGAAATAACATAACATATATAGATTCTGAAAATTAGATTTACCCCTGAGTCCCCCCACCAATTACCCACCCTTATCCCTCCCCTCCCCTTCCCAAAACATCTCTACAAATGCCTTAGGTTGAATGACATTACACCTTATCCGGATTTAAAACATGATACCAGATCTCCTTTCTCGATGGTCAGGGTCTAGCTCCACCCTCCACAGACGAGTGAAGACATTTGACCCTTGATTTTTAAGATCAAAATATTATATTGCAACAGGAACATAGAAGCTGCTTTTGCTAAGAAGCACGTTGGATGGTAAATAAAAGCAAGATAATACTTCGGTTCTCTGGCTTCATTTTGCATCTGTCTCCTTTGCTACCTTAAACTTTGGGTCGGCTTTCTGCATGTAAATAATAACTCTGCAGGTAGACATGCCAGTCACTTTAGGAGTATCTATCTAAAACCTGGAAATACAAGGTTGGTTAGTCCCAGGTATACCTACCCCCCTGTCACTCTTCAAGACTGAAGGTACCAAGATAAGAGTAACTGAAATATTTGCAGGGTGCCAGGGACAGTGGAAACTTGAAGGTAGGTCATCCCATGTTGGGACTGCTGCCTCATGGGGAGCAATTGCCTTGAAATGAGAACTGAGGCTGCCCCCTAAAAATCGCAGATCTCAGGTGTGATCCCAATTGCCCCCTCGAGCAATGACTTCCCTTCCAGACCCACCAGGCTCCAGCAGAACCAGGTCTGAAATAATAATCTAACAGACCACAGTTTGACCCTGCAGGTTCTTGCTTCCCACTTCCGTTTCTTCCCTGTATTACCTGGGAGCTCCTCCCAGTACTCCCAAAGACAGGGCTCAGGCACTGGTTTCCTGAGCCCCAGCATGGCCACACTGAATTATAAATTCCTTTCCCACCTCAGTGTTCCTCTTTCCCTTTTGTTGTTGGGGAAGTGTCTAGACCTGGTCTATTGGGATAATGCAAAATCAGGACCCACTCTGGCCCAGGACTCTGGTAGCACTATTAACAAAATTTCACCTAATTCCAACCATATTTAACACTAAGAATAGAAATAACAGTCTCATTTTGAATTGATAGTCTTTCAAAATGCTCCTCAGAGAAAAACTATCACCAGGTCTTAAAATTGTCCAGATTATCCAGAGTCAAGGTCAATGTCTGTAGCACCAAGCCATAAAAAAGTCACTGAAGTGTACTTGGTCATCTGATAAAGATTTAGTCACTTCTTCATGACTGAAAATATCACTTAGTTCCTGAACTAAGGAAAACGTTTGCGGGCCCGTGATAGCTTGATTTTAGCACTACCTCCTGTAGCCTTCTCCCTCCATTTATCTTATTTAACATACTGCAAGTCACTGTAGCTCCTGTCTTCCCAGTCACCATTCCTGTAGCTTTCAAGGTTCCATATGTTCCAACCACCACAAAAGGAAATGAGACTGTACTTGCCAATATCTGCCTCAGACTAATGGACACCAGGTCAGACAGTGCAAGGTATCAGTGACAGTTGGGGTGGATGCACCTGGCCAAGGCACTGGTACTTTCTATGAGAAGCTTCTTGCTCCTAAACATCGTAATTCATTGTGCCTAGACCCAGTGCACTTGGGTTTAGAACCCAGAGAGTGGTGGAAGGACCATGGGGAAGTTTAAGCAGCAACAAAGACCACAATGCTGTGCTTTGACACGACAGAAGCAAATCTGTCAAATCTGCCTTCTGTCCTTTCTTCCGTTGCTAGTATAGTGCTTCATAAAGCCTTAAAATCAGCTAGACCTGAGTAGGACCACCAAATTTAACACTGAGTATGTGACCTTGGGAAAAACCATAAACTGATAAAACTTGTTTCTGCATTTCTAAAGCAAAAGTTTGATAATGCTTTTCCAAGAAGATTGTAGAGTAGATGACACAAAGTGATGGCTACAAGGCACTTAACACTTCCTTTGAACATGGCAAACATTCTATAAATGGTAGTCGTTGCAATGCTTTTATAGCCATTCGGGACACTGTGCAATGACAGTTGGGAGACATCCTCTGTTCCTGCGCATTTTCAGCTTCCATTGCAATTTGTTGGGACTGTGTGATTACTACTGGTGAATGCTACATGAGAGGCAAGAGTGTGTGCCACTTCCAGGCTAACAGGATTAAGAGGCAGTATGCCTTCCTCATATCTTGTCATTCCCTGTGACAGTGACTTCGGATACATGTCCCAGCTGGGATTTCTATAAGATGGAGGAGTTTCAGCACATCACATCAGTTATTTTTTTTTCATGAGTGGGAAATAAATCACACACATGTTAGGGTTCTATTGCTTTAAATTATCACAAGGCATCCTAGTCTAAAGTAACATGGATCACCTGAGGTATGCATGGGAAGTCTAACTGCCCGCATTTTAAAGCTTGAGAAAGTTAAGGATCAAAGATTTTTTAACAGTTTCTTTCAGGTTTATGAAATAATGTTACTGTGATTTTATTCAATTCTCTCAATCCTGTGGAATTTTTGCTGTAGAAATCTAGGGATTGGGGAACTGAGCTGTCAATCACCACAATCATAGAATGTTCATGAAGATCTGCCTCAGTCACCAATAAGGCATTAACAATCTCCAGATTCATTCTGCATGGAAACTGGTGCTCATGAAATAAGAATAGCACAATACATCAAGCTCTTGGACTCCCTGGTAAGAATTTATTTTTATTTTAGTAAGTGTCATATGATGGTAGGTTAAACTGTTCAAATGTCATCTACTTCACAAGGGAAAAAAAAAAATTCCCAGCTTTGCAAGCTGAGATATCACCTTGAAATTGCAGTGATATAGAATGGGGCTCACCTTTTTACCTTCCAGAATACAATTCCATAATTCAGTATATTAATTCAAGGCCAGTGAACTAAAATTTGCCCCTCTTATTCCTAGGGAAATTGTGGCTTTTGAAATCCTTACATGTTTGGTTGACTCTAAATGATTCTAACAGTCTTTCTAAAATTAATGAATGAAACTGAGTTCTGAAATTTTTATTATCTGAGTTGACTGATTTCAGCAATATCACCTCCCATACTCATCCGCCCCCCCCATTACCTATCAGCCTTCATTCCAAATTTGTTAGGCGGAACTAACATGACCAGACTCTTAGCTTGCTTATTATTTCAAGGAAATTGCTTTTATTCTGAATACTTTCCACTGTTAGTAATATTTTTTGACAAATTGATATTCATCATGTTTCCTTTGGGGAAAAAATTGTGTCAAATTTTTTAAAGCTCCAAAACCCATCATTAGCTGATTTTTATTTTTTTTTCTTCACATGTAATCATGGCCCATTCTAACAGAGCTCCAAATTCTCAAAAAACAACAGTGGGTTTTGAGCAAAACAGCAACAAAAATACTTTAACAATTTTGGATTTTGCGGATTCTTGAGAATAGGTATATGGCAGGCTCAACAGATAGAGGCTCTAGCTTTGGCTCTTTTTAAGAACTAGGTATTTGGAAACAGAAAATACATTTGCTTTTATAGAGTTCTAATTTAAGATTCAGGAGTGTGGGAAGTCATGGAACAACCACAGTGATTACTTTCATTTCTAACTTTGTACATTTTTATATGCATTGTCTTTCATTTATTCAGTGTTTACCTGGGCTTGTGCACTTTCTTCCTGGTTAATTCCCATTTCTAATCTCTTATGCAACACCCACATTTACCATTTTTCTCTGCAGTCACTCACCTTTTAATAGCTTTGTTAAGATTTCATTTATGTATTATAAAATTTCCTTATTGCAATTATACAATTAAAGACATTTTAGCAAATTTATATTTATCATCACAATTTGAAGCTTGCCTGTAAACCTTAATACCTCATCTGTGTCTATTTAAATTTTATCTTTAAAGTCAGGTGAAAATGTAAATTATCAATATTACACAGTAATCGATCTGCTGTTCATCTTTATAAAATTTAGCTTATTCTAAGTATTTCATATAAATGTAATTATAAAATATGTACTATTTTGTGTCCCTCTTCTTGCACTTTTCACATGTTGTCTCTCCACATTTTAGCATGTATCAATAGTCCATTCTGCTTTTGAATAAGAGGGATACTGCTTTATAGAGATAGTGCCACAGTTGGTCAATCTTTTCATTGATTGGTTGTAATTTGGCTTGTTTCCAAATTCGACTACCTCAAATAATGCTTCTGTGTACACTTAAGGACATATCTTTTGGAGAACTTAGGCTTTCTTCTTGCTTGGGTAGACCATTAGGAATAGAATAGCAACTGTGTCTTGTTGAAATATTAACTATCTAAAAAATTCCATCAGTTTTTCAAAAGTAGTATACTATTCTGCAATCAAATCAGTTAGGTATGAGGAATTCAGTTTTTCCATATCCTGACCAGATATTGGTATTATCTCTCTTTTTAACTTTAGCCATTCTAACTGGGATAGAGTAATATATCTTAGTGGTTTTAAATAGTATCTCTCTAACATCTATTATTTCTAAGTACATTCCCATGGATGTACTAGATTTAGATAATGTAAATTTTAGTGAAATATCTAATCAACAACTTTGCCCATTTAATTGGGTTATTTGCTTACTTATAGTTGACTTAAGAAACCCCTTTATTTCATGGAATCAAGTCCTTTATAAGATATATGACTTAAAATTATTTTCTCTTGATCTATGGATTTTCTTCATAGCATTTTAAGTGATTATTTATTTAATTTTGATGAAGTTCAATTTGTCATTTTTTTGAAAAATGAATATTAGCAAATCTTATCTATAAAAGTTTTAAGTTTTAGTTTTAGCATTTATATTTAGATATCTGGTCAATTTTGAATTCATTTTTTGTATATGTTGTGAATTGAAATCCTCTCTTCTTTCTTCCCTTCTCTCCTCTACCTTCTTTTTGTTTTTGCATAGGACATTCACGTTGTTCATCACAATTTGAACTCACAATTGTGTTCCCTTGGTCTTTGTGCAAAAATACTATATTGTTTACTATTGCTTTATCAGGTCTTGAAATAGCATTCCATAACTTTTTTCTTCAAAAGTACACTTTCAACCACGTGCAATGGTACATGCCTGTAATCCTAACTACTTATGAGGGTTTATACTGGATGATCACAAGTTCAAGGTTAGCCTGGGCAACTTAGCGAGATACCATCGTAAGATACGAAAAGAAAAAAGATCTGTGGATACATAGCTCAGGGTAGAATGCCTCCTGGGTTTGATCCTCAGCATCTCCCACCCAAAAAATACAATTCTTTTTTGGTGATGCTATTGGATTATGTTTCTCTGCTTAAAACATTAGTAACCTCTCTTTTCATAGGAAGTGCATTTTTAGGACTCATTATTTAATACCCTATCCATTTTATAGCTCCGTCACATGCCATTCTCCCCTTGTCGTCCAGGCACACTAACCTCCTTTGATGCATTGCAACACAGCTTGTAAATGCTATCTGTCTGAAGTGTGTTCTCCCTCTCTCCCTATACCACAGATTACTTTTCTCTTCTATTTTTAGGTCATCATGCCATATCTCCACTTAGTCATTACATTTTGACCTTCCCAACTAAAATGAATGACCCTACTAAATATTTTTAAGCAACAGATAATTTTACTTCTTAATATTTATCACATTTTTCACTTTATTTATTATGGCATATATTATCAGGGTTCTTTAGAGGGAGAGAATCAACAGGATATATACATGTATAAGTAGGGATTTATTAGGTTGTCTTACACAACCAGAGACTGGAGAGTTCCACAAGGGGGTCTGCAGGATGGGCAGATGTGCAGTCCAGTATGCAGGAGCCTCAGAACAAAGGGATCAAGGATGTAATCCCAGTGTGGACCAAAGACCCGGAAACTCCCTGTAGATTCGCTGGGCAGAGTTCACTTAGAACAGTGAAGGAGCTGGAGTCTGATATCCTCAAACCATCACAGAAGCAATCAAGAACCCGTTCACGAAGAATCAGACTTGCATCTGCTGCAGCTTCCTTGTTCTTCAGGTTTTTGTTCCACCCAAGCCTCCAACATGTTGGACGGTGCTGCCCACACTTAGGGTGGGTCTCTGCTTTCCTTGGCTATCCCACATGCCAATCATTCCTAGAAACACCCTCATTGACAGTCCCAGGAGACTCTTAATTTTAGGTGCTTTTTCATCTAAGGAGTATCTTAATCTAATCAAGTTGACAATTCAGATTAACAATGACATAGGATAAGAAATGATCTGTTCATCTTTTAACTGCATTTTCATTGTCTGCTAGGATGCTTGGTACTCATTAAAATTCACAGTTGAGGAAGCATTTTCTTAAACATTGTTAAATATAAGGTTGGTTATCTTGATATACCACATAAATTTTGACATATTATATGGTGGCATCTATTATGGAGCAAGAACATTGGCAGCCATGGAGAATGCAAACATAAATCAGACACATTAATGTCATTTTACAGATATTAATGCAAATAGGCCTTTTTGGCATTAACAGAGATACAAAGTAACATTTCTTGAAGTGTGCCACATAATATTTATTATCATAATTCATTTTTTGAAAGGCGAAGAAGTCTATACAAAATGGTATCATCAGATCCCCCAATGAATTAATGTCTTGAAATTTCATACTTTTCGCTTATGATTAAAAACCAGAAATAAGGGCTGGAGCAGAGGCTCAGTGGTTAAGGGGAGCTTGCCTGGCATGGGCAAGTATGTGAGTTCAAACCCCACTTAAGCAACGAAGTCTCCAAGCAAAGAAATCCACCTGCAAAACTAAATGAAATTGATTCTCTTTCTCTCTTTCACACTTGCACTGTCTCTCTTTAAAAAAAAATCAGATATATGCATAATAAATTTATACCAGCTTCATACTGTTTCTATTTAAATAACAATATAATGAAAGTAATTAAATCAATAATAAAAGTCCATAGGTATAATTTTCCTGTAAAATTTTATTTTACATGACTCATATCTGAGCAGCATCACAACAGTGGTTTTATTATAATCTACTCGCAGAAGAAAAAGGAATACAGGCATAGCTTAAAGAGGAAGAGTAGAAAGAGGAACAGGAAATGAACAGAGAGAGAGAGAAGAATTCTTATAGGTAATGTGGGTGTGCACGATTTTTGTCATTTGCATTGTCATGTTCCTTAGTAGAGCACCATTGATTCCCGGGGTTCCCTGTGGGATTTGTATTTCGCTCTTGGGGGCAACAGATTTCACTGCCTCATTGTTAGCTTTGGCCATGTGACTTATTTCACCCAATGACACAGCATTCAAAGTGACAGGTAATCATAACATATTTTTGCCAGTTTTGTTGTTTTTTTTCCCTTTGCCGTAGGACTAGCATGTCCTAACCAGGGGCTTTTCTTTTTTCCTGCCTCCTGACATGAGATGGCATGTGCACAGGGTGCGCATCACCCGGCTGAACTGTTTGAGATGAGAAATGAATCACCGGTTTTCAAAGCTACAAAGCATTTGGAGTTGCAGCAACCCTAACTAGGAAGAGAGGACTAAAGTAGACATAAATTGTTGAGAATATTTTGAGGAAGAACATATATAAGTTGATGTTCCTGCCTTTTAAATATCATTTTATTCCAATGAAAATAAACAGGGTAACCCGGTGCCCATTCCCATCTATTTGTGCTGCCAACGTGGTAGACACGTTACACACAAAAAACTGGAGAACAAACATAGTGAAGCAAGTTAAAACAATCACCACCCAAAGAATCAATTATCTTTTTCCCCAGGAGACACTGAAGGAAATTAGCTTTCTAAAGTCGCTTTGATAAAAGAGCGCTATTCCACCGGCATTACCGCAGGCTTAGAGATGAGCTTTGTGCTTTCTGGCTTTGCAAATGTAAAGGGCGATGACATTTCAACTTCAAAAGAAGGAGGGAAAAGAACACATTGACTCTGGCTCAAAGCAGACTGTGAACTTAAATTTAAAAATGGTGAAATGCTGAGTATGAGATGGCTTTTCAAAGATAACTGCAAGTCTAAGAGAAAGAGCATGTTCTTAACCAATCTCTCAACTTACCTGACACTCTGATTTCACTAGCTCTGCACACTGTAATTTTATTTTAACTGAAAGCTATTTCTAAGTATTTTATAATCCTCTTGCAAGATCTGAGAAGTTCATATATCCTGTGAAATCTATTTCCAGAGGTCCCTTTATCCAAATGAGGAATGTAAATGGAGAAGGTACAGAGGCATTTCAAAGTCTTTGTTCCAGTTTCTGTTCATGAGGGCCATTTACAGGGAAAATCGTGATAAAATGAAAAGAGAGAGAGCAAGCGTCTTGAAATCCAGGTTGAATTTTGTTCCTGGCTACTGTGGAAGCAGGGTTTCCTCAAAAGATGTGGAAGTAGTTGAACGCTTAGAAGAAAAACACGCACTACTTGTTACTGTGTGCAGGTCTCTTCTTGGCTAGGAATTGCTAGCAACCCCAAACTTTTGTTCTGCACAGTTTCTTCTGGCATCTCGGTCTTCCTCCCTAGTATATCTTCCTTCTTTCAACCTTCTGTCGTGTTAGAAATTAGGTTTCCTAGGGATAAAAATCACCTTTATTGTTTATTCATTTATTCAACAGTGTGTCTTATTCCTAGTGTTTCTTTTCCTATGTTTTTCTTTTAATTCTGTTCTCAGTTAAGAAAAAAAAAAAAAGAAGATCACAGTCTAAAGGGAAGATTTCCAGTGAATGAAAAATTATAATCCAACTTTGGAAGAGCTATGGTAGGAGTGGAAGAGTAGGCCTGGGGAGGAGGCCTGTTCACTGCACCTGCGGCAGCAGGAGGTGGCCGTGGTTCCATTGGGCCCTAGAAGACAACTGGTTTGGTGGAGGAGGGGAAAGGAAAGTTCCCTTCTCTGGGAATAGTCCCTGAAAAGTAATCAAAACCTAACAGAGGAAGGGGCCAGAACTGAAACTGCAAGTCCCTGCAATGAACCAAATATCAGCAGTTGACTCTTCTTTTTCCTGTGACTCCAAACTTTCACTTATCAAGAGTTTGGTGAGTGGCATAGCTCAGTGGTAGAGGGCTTGCCTAGCATGCAAGAGGCCCAGGGTTTTATCAACAGCATTGCAAAAAAAAAAAAATCCTTCATTTATCAAATTATTTTGGAATTTTATTGAGGGACTTTTCAACTGACTCTAATTCATCTAATGTAAGAACTGATTGTATTGGCTGAATTAGTGATGAAATATACAGTTTATTATGATTTCTTTATTACCTTCATTGGTTAATTATTAGGCTAGCTTAGTTGATGCTGAATGTAATCATTTTTGAAAATTCTATTCTATTCATAATCATGGGCTTTCATTCAAATAATTCTTCTATTTGAATACTCTTCCCTATTTCAACATCCCAGCTTATCTTAGTCTATCTCCTAATAGATTATCTCCTAATGTTTTATCATCTCCTAATTGTTTTCCTAACTCTAGTATCTCCATTAGTTTATTCAAATACAACTTTACCTGGTCAAAAATATCTATCCCTTGCTCAAAGAATCTCTCTTTATTCTGTCTTCCTGTCTGCTTCCAAGTCCTCCCTAGTCAATCTCTCATTATCCCCTTCTCCATTCTTACTCAAAGATCCATAAATTTTCTGACAGTCTGTCTTTTGACTTTCTTCAGATCCCTCACCTTTGAGTCTTTGGGGATTGTTTTAAAATGGAAGTCACATTTTATAGAAATGATAGTGTAAAACAGTGACCATGGATTATTAACTCAGCCTCCAGTCCCTCTCCTTTCGTGGGTTTTGGGAGGTGAAACAGGAAGTCCCACGCTGCTTAGTCTTTCTTACAACCTCTCTACATCCTAAATATTCCAAAGAGCCACAAGTCACCTAATTTGTATAAACACTTGTAGTTGAAAGGTTGTTATTGTGAATAACAAAGGGTCATCCTCTTGACTTAAGAAATTTCTTATTTTAGAAGCACTGTGCCAGGAACCAGAAATGAAGAATATGAAATATTTCTTATTATATCATAGTATCAATTCAGCCACTTATTTTAATTTGGCCTTGACAAAAACTCACTGAACCTCAGTTTCCTTCTTGGTAAAAAGGATTCATTGAGAAAATTTATCAATGACAGGTGTATTGTGTTGTACATAATAGTTGTTTGAAAGGACATTTTGTTGAGAGGCCATACACAGTGGTTAAAGAACAGCCTGGAACCAACAATTCTACATCTTCAGCTGGATGAACTTAGGGAAGTAAACATCTTGTTCATGTTTCATTTCTTCATCAGGAAAATGTCTCAGTCCATAATGGGTTGCTATAATAAAATACTTTGGACCTGGTAGCAATAAACAATGAATTTCCAGAGAACTGAGCTGAATGTAAAAGCTCATACAACAAAAAAAAAAAGAGTTCATAATGTATTACTCCATATATAAAGCATTTTTGAGAAAAAAATGTTATAGAACAGATTAGTGCCTCCCAGAGTTTAAAAAATGTGGAGACTGGAGGCAATAAATGTGATTTTTTTAAATGGGTGATTGAACCCAAGGGCAATTAACCACTGAGCCACAATCCCAGTCCTTTTCAATTTTTTTTAAATTTTGAGACATGGTGTCACTAATTTGCTTAGGGCCTAAATTGTTGAGGGTGGCTTTGACCTTGAGATCTTCCTGCCTCAGCTTTCTGAGCTAATGTGATTACAGGCATATGTCACTTCACCTGGCTGTAACTGATTTTTAAAAGACCAATATAAGGGACTCAGTGGTGAGGTCCTTGATAGCCCTATAATTATCTGATATGATGGGATACTTCAGACTTGACCCAGATTTAGAATCAGATTTTTCTCCATGAAATTCTGATTCTTTTTAGTGTGGAATCATATTTTAATACCACAATCTAGGCATGAAGGATGCTCACTGTTGCTGGCATGACCATTTTGGTAGGATTTTTTAGTGGGAAGTGTTAGAAAAATACATTATATACCTATACAATAAATATATATGCTCTATATTATATTATATAATATTATAACAAAATATGCAGTTATGCCAGGTGTAGTGATGCATGATTGTAATCCCAGCAATTTGGGAGGCTCAGGCAGGGGGACTACAAGTTCAACACCAGGCTTAGCAATTCATTGAGGCCCTAGACAACTTGGCAATATCCTGTCTCAAAATAAAAAAAAATAAATAAATAAAAAGATCAGGGGATGTGGCACAGTGATTGAGTAACCTTGGCTTCAATCCCAGGTTCCAAAAAAAATAAAAAGTAAAAAGAAATGTGTAGTTAAAAAAGATAAAATATCTCATGAGTATGTTTCTCATCATCTTTTCTTCACTTGTTATTTTTATTCTGAAATCTTTTCAAACATACAGATGATTACAAGAATTCTATGGAGAACTCGAATATAACCTCCACCTGGATTCCCCAGTTGTTGTCTGTTGGTCACTCCTGCCTTATAATCCTGCTGTGCACATTGATATGATGCTTGCTGCTACTGATACAGCCAATTTACCAGTTCTAAGCGCAAGTGTACTACCCTGTGGAAACAGAATACTTATTACATTTTAGAAATCAATATCAATAAAATACTCTCTCCCTTCTAATATACAGATCCTGTTCACATTTTGTCCTTATTCATAATGACCTTTAGAATAAAAACCAAACCAAGGCTTACTCCTTCTTACCCTTTTATTTCTAAAATCCAACCAGGATCACATTTTGCATTTAAATGTCACGTGCCTACATTTAGTGGCACCAAATGTAGAAAATCCTTCCTTTCTTTATATTTCTTAAATTTGATTTCTTTTTATAAATATGGGTCAGTTGTATTTGGAACTCTCTCCAACTGATGCTTCAGCTAATTTTTTTTTTTTTAAGAGAAGGATAGTGAGAGACAGAGAGAATCAGTTTTGTTTAGTTTTTCATGTGGTCTTTGTTGCTTGGACACTGTGTTGTGTACAAAGTGCTGGGGTTTGAACCCATGAACTCTGCATGCCAGGCAAGTGCCTAACCACACAGCCATCACTCCAGCCCCTTCCAGCTATTTTCTTATGAATAGGTCTACGTTAGCCATTTGGGAGAGAAACAACTTATATATGCATGGTGTGCTCTATTCTCAGGCCCATATAAGGAGGCTTATGATGTCTTTTGTCTCATTGTTATATTAACTTTCAATCCTCAGCAAGATGAAATCTGCCTGAGCTCTTGACTATAAAATGAACTAATAAATGTTTTATTATCCAAGTAGAGGGTTGCCGTAACCCCTCTCCCCCCACCAGCTGTGTGACTGCTATAATAACACCAACACATTGGCTTCCACCATGTGCCAATCCACAGAGACTCCCTGCACATGCTTAAAATTTTTAAAATTAAAATTAGTAACATTCCCCACCTGGAGAAAGTCATTGCTATACATTTATCTTAGCATTTGAGCAATGTATTGTCTTTCCTTTAATACTACATCTCATGCAACCAGTAGTCATATTTTTAAAAATATAAGTCTTATATAGGACAGTGTCTTTTAATAAATGCAGAATTGTATAGATTAATGCATTCATATTTGAAAAATTGTGATATCAAACACAAGGCTCATACCTACTTTATTCCTTCCACTGTGTATTTGACATTGATATATGAACTATTTGACTAACTTCCATTATTGACAAAGAATGAAGTTAAGAAAGAAGTTAAGAGTAGGTCCATTTTCTAACTGGACTCCTCAAACTTCCATTACAATCTTTCAAGATTTGTCTGTCTCTAATTTCTACTCCAGCACATTATGTTTGCCCTGCATTAACATAAATTTCTATTTTATTCATTTAGTTAGTTTGAATTAATTGGTTTTCATTCTAACCTGTCACTTATTCATTATACTATCCTAAACAGATCGACTCGGTTTCACAACATTTGTGTTGTATAAAATTGTATTTGGTGACTAATTAGAGGTCTAACAATGATAGAAGGAAAAAGTAACATTTACACAGTCCTTCCTCAACCGGAAGCTTATCATTCCACAGTAGAAGTGGTGTTCTCATCAGAAACCAATGTGTAGCATACCACAAAAGCTATCTCAGTACTCATGCAGAGGTGAGATGGTCTATTAAATCTGCAGGGATTCATATTCAACCTTTAAATCTGCAAAAGAAACTTTGAACATTTCTGCCTATAATCATGATTTATTTATCAAGAATACACAGCCAAGCCAAACAATAGCAACAACAAAAGTGATAAAAATAAAAACAAAAGCATTGAGAAAAGAAATACAGAATATATGTATTTGAGATGAGAATCCAATACAATGGGGAAAACATAGGGATAGAAAACAGATTCCCCCAGTCAATAAATTTTGGGGCAATATAAATAGTGAAAGAGGGAAAAACTATGGAATTTAGAAACTGCACATAGGTATTTTCCAGAAAACTGGAGAAACTCACATATGTAAATAAAATTTTTGAAGATTTCATAGTTGAAGTGAATATTTTTGCTCATATGTTATAGTGCAAAACATGATATTTGTTAGATTTAATTGCAAGCTTATGATAAAGGTAATTCTTTGGACAAATAAGGTAACAAAATGGTAATTCTAACAAAATTAAAGTGGCTCTTTTTCCAAGATTTCTTGGATATAAATATAAAAAGATGCACCATATAGACTGTCAAGAGACACATCAGAAAAAAAAAAGAAAAATATAGACTAACATCCCAATATCCCTGATAAACATCAACACAAAAATCCTCAATAAAGTTCTAGCAAACCACATTCAAAAACAGGTGTCCCGTCCTGGCGGGCAAGAACCAGACAGCTCTCATTCAAAGGTGAACTGAGATTAAAATAGTCCCACTGGTCTTAAGTTCTCCAAGCACTTTATTTCTCCCTTTACCGCGGCTAAAGGCCTCCAAGCGCTTCCCGCCTTCCCTCTCTTAGAGGCAAGGCCCTTAAAACATTCTTTTTAGAGTCAAGGCTATTCACATTTAGAGTCCCCATTTCTACTGCTGTACTAGAGCCCCTATTTCTGCAGCCGAGGCTCTTACTACCTGCATCTTCTACCGCTGTTGATCTCTCCGCCGTCTCTGCTGCTGCTTCTTCTTCGCTGGTTCTATACTTCTGTGCTTCTGCTTCGGCTTCTCTGACTCTATGCTTCTCTGCTTCCCTCCTGACTGCTTTCTCTCCTGACTAGTCGCTACTCTATTTATCCATTACAACAACCAATAAGGGTACAGTGCAAACACGTTTATCCAATTGTAACAAATGAGTGGCCAAATAGCTTAATCATGCGGTCAGGCAATTTGCTAATTACAAGCCAGCTGGGCCCCTTAGAGTTGTTTACCACCAATTCTTTTACAAGCCAGCTGGGCCTCATGTTGGGGTCCAACCCCCACAAACAGGTATTCCAGGGGAACCACAGGGGGGAGTGGGGAAAGAGAGAGACGGTAAGGAGAGGGTAGCTTGTTAAGGAGGGATCTATGGGAGAACTCACCTGAGAGGCCAAATTATACTTATGCAATCATTTAATTCTGGAAATTTCACAGTCAGATATATGGAAGTTTACATCTGTTATAGAGGGGAAACAAAAAAAATCAAGAGACTGGGATGTGGGTGATGTGTGGTGATTCTGCATTAGGATCAAATGCATATCATATTGTTAGTTTAAATGCATTTATGGTTGCACAACTTGACTCCTCAATAAACAAGCATTTCAAAGTAAATTCTTGTAATAATTTCTGGTTAATTAATTTTGGATAACTTATAATGCACATGGATTAGAAATAACCACTAGAAATTCAAACCACATAATGTATATAGTTTCCTATATTCAATCAGCTAAGTTAGAGTAAATTATAAGCAATATTTGGATTTCAGTCATTCTGAGCTAATCAAATCTGCTGGGTTTTTAAATCCATTTCAATTCGCTCCAACGTTTTTAAAGAAGAATATTTTGTAATGTTACCTGGACATGTGAATTCTTTTTGAATATTTTAATTGAAATTATTGCACATATGCTAGACAAGCTGGTAGGCATGGGGTAATTTCTGTGATAGTGTGATTGCATTAACAGCCCCAGTTCTTTGATTTTGAACTAGGGATCCTCCTGCCTCAGCCTCCCAAGTTGCTGTAATTATAGGTGTGTGCCACCATGCCCAGCTCTGCAAACTAACTTTTATTGCATGCTCCGAATGTTAGCTACATTTGGGCAAAATCATCTAATACAAAACTTATCTTATAATAGTGTTTTATATATCTCATTTAATTTATTGGAACTATACTGACAGCGATAATCAGAATGGTTTTACACTTTTGCACCAGGACAAAGTTGAAAAATCTTAAAACAGAACCATCTTAAGTTACAGGGCACTGAAATTAACAATTGAGACAAAAAAGAACCTTAAAGAGCTTTGTCATTGGACACGCACAGTCTTGCTTCTCACTATGGCTAGATAGTCCTGAATGACACAGAGTAGGGCTGGGTGACTCTAGTCATCCTAAGGCCACCTTACATCACCTACATATCAACCAGCCGTTGAGCCTCATACTGTGTTCAGGTAAGATCAGAAAACCCTCCTAATAGCACTCTAACTCACCACAGGCACGTGATCAATTCTAACAAATACAGATGGCTCTTGACTTCAATTTTCAACTTTACGATAATATGAAAGTAACGTGCATTCAGAAGAAACTATACTTGTAATGCTGCATTTTAACCTTACCCAGGCTAGTTACCCAGCATATGCAGTTCCATATGCTGATGATGCTGGGTTGTGGCAGGGGTTGTAGCTCCCAATAAGTCACTGGATAGTGAGCATGAGCAACCAATGCTTTACAGTAGCCTGTGTTGGAATGTTTTGATGATTGGTAGGTTAGAGCTATTAAGTGCATCTTCAATTTAATAGTATCTTCAATTTACCATGGATTTATTAGGATGCATCTACATCATCTTGCCCAGACAGGATCAAATGAAACTTACCATTTATTTTTGCAACACCAAAGGATTTAGGGCCTGTTGTACATGGTCTTCGGTGGTAAATTACATTTTTTTATAATTTTTTTTAAAGAGAGAAGGACAGTAAGAGAGAGGGAGAGAGAGAGAGAATCAATTTTTATTGAGTTATTCACATGGATTTTGTTGCTCTGATACTGAGTTGTGTACGTGGGTGCTGGGGTTTGAACTCATGTACTTGCACATGCTGGGCAAGCGCCAAAACTGCTGAGCCACAGGTAAATAGCTTTTAGACTGCATAGTTATCTGAACTAAGACACATCTAGAATGGAGGGGATGCCTTGTATTGAATTCAGTAGGCACTGTCCTACAAAAACCTGGTTGTATTTTTGACTAACAACCAATGTCTGAGTCCCATGAAGATGATTATTTCAATGAATGTCAAGGATATCAAATCTCAGTAATTCATTTCCTAGGGAATGGATGATAATAAATAAATGTAATATATATGGGGTGCCTCTTGAAGACATAACTGTTTAATACTTAGAAATATGAAGATAGAATTCAAGGAATTATTCAATTTATTAAAGGAACTCATAAGACATAATAAAAACAAATGAATGGCTTGAAAGCTGACAAATGACAACTAACATGTACCCTAGGTGTGGAAGATAGAAGACAGTAGTTTGGCTTGGCCTGAATTGGACAATAATTCCCTGGTTTAAATGTGCAGCTATTTCTCAGCTTCTGTTGTTCATTTCCCTGGTGGGTATATATTTCATGTTTCCCAGATACTTCATTATAATACAGAGATTTAGACTTTAGAGCAGAACAATCCCAAACTTTTTTTTTTCTGATATAGGATCTCTCTCTAAGTTACTTAAGGTCTCTCAAAGTTGTAGGGACTGGCTTTGAACTTGTGATCCTCCTACCTCAGCCTCTGTAACCCCTGGGATTATAGGCATGTGCCACTGCACCTGACCCATACTGGTTTTTGATGAGAAATATTTTAATTAAAAATATCATGTAATGGGGCTGGAGCGGTGGCTCAGCGGTTTCAGCGCTTGCCTGACAAGCACGAGGACCGGGGTTCAAACCCCAGCACCATGTACACAACTGAGTGTGGAGCAACTAAGGCCATGTGAAAAACTAAATAAAGTTGTTTCTCTCTTTCTCTGTCTCTCTCACTGCCCTCTCTCTTTAAAAAAAAAAATCATGTAATACACATACCATGTGTTTATGTTAGTCCAGTTTGACCTATTATTATTTTATGATCTTGTGGCTCTTACCTAGAAAAAATATAAGTAAAAGAGTCTCCAAATGGAGTCCTTTACAAACCAATAGATTTCACTATGGTGGTGGTTCTATTAAGCTTCTGTCATGTGATTGTTCTGGGCTTTGAATAGCACAAGTACCAAAGAGAATGCACAAAATATCCAGATACAACTCCCTGCACTCATGCATTACTGTGTGACAATATGAACACAGATTTAATGATTTAGAACAACACACATTCAATATTTCACAGTCCCTCATTGAGGTATCCTCACACAGGTCAACTGTGCTCTCTACAATTCTACGGTTAAGACACTAGCCAGGGACATGAGCTTATTTGAAACTTGATGCAGGAAGAAGGATCCTGGTATAGTTTGAAAATAGTTCAAATGGGTCCCACAACCAACGGTTCTTGTGTTGGAACCTTGGTCCCCAGGATAAGGTTGTTAAGAGATGCATGGTGGGAGCTTTAAGAGGCAGATCCTCACCTGCTCTATGGAATAAGTAGTTCCTGTGAGACCCTGGTTCTTCTGAGATTGAGTTTTTAGGGAAGAGCATGGTCCAGCATTATCTCTTCAACTTCCTGACTTTCCATGTGATCTCTTCTCCCATGAGATCCCACCACATATGCCATTCTGTACAAAGTGACATGCTTAGGGGGCCCTCACCAGAACTGTGCTGTTTGGACTTTTAGCTTCTGAAACTGAGAGCTATGGATACCTATTTTTTCTTTACAATTTATTCAGTCTTGCACATTTCTCTATAGCAATAGAAACCCAATAACCTAATTAAAATACATCTATTTCCAAGTGTACTCAGACTGTTGTCAGAATTGAGTTCCTGCCATACGTGGGAGTTGAGGCTCTAGGTTTTTGCTGGCTACCATCCAGAGGCTTCCCAACTTTCCAGACATGATGTCAGTTCCTTTCCACATGGGCTTTCCCAAAATGTCTACATTCTTCTTCAAATTCAACAAGAGAGAATGAAAATCCAGGAAGGCAGGTGCTATATTATATGCATATTCATATACATCTAATTGTAACCATCTTTCAAATTTGCAGAGATCTAGTGGTTGGCAACAAGCTGAAAGCCCTGCCTGCATTCAAAGTGAAAGGGTAACAAAAACATTTGAACTCCAAGAAGAGAAGATCATGGGTATTATCTTGGATTTCATTTACCATGCTTTCTCAAATAGGAAGAAGATTTATTAAGGTAATATTATTTTTAATACTGCTAAACCTAGATTTTCAGGTACTAATGGAGTCATAGTTGAGAGAATATGATAGAAACTGGACAACTACTTCAACATGGGGTATCCACACAGATGTCCCTCTCCCGGCACTATTCACTAGTTAGTTATTTCACCATGCTTCCTGCAGGCAGCTTGGGGTTATGTGTATCCAGAATTCTGGGCTGTGTGCTTTGAAATATTTCACCATATCTGAGATCTCGATAAATTTATTTCCTTTAAAAGCCCTCTTAAAGTATACTTACTTGAAATATAAAGACTTTTTTTTTTATCATAAAAATAACATCTTGAAGGAAACTGAAGACTAAAACTCACCTGGTTTTCTCCTTGCTGCCAGGCAGTCCCACAAAACATAACGGGTGGTAGGAAATGATGAGAATCCAATCCTCATTGACCAGCTGCCATGATACTGAAGATCAGATGTAAAATGGGTGAAACAGTTACACATCAGTCTGCATTTCAAAATATAGTGAAGTTGCAGCTCTTGCTAACTAACCAACGATGGCAGTGACCACTTGGATCTCACTGACAAATGTGGTAAATTCATATCTGATGAAATAAAATACAAAAGTGGCCTATTGGTTCCTGTCACTTCTTCCACTACAGAATTAAACTTCCATCCTATCTTTCATTTATAAGCTGAAAACTCATTACTTTTGAAAATTCAATGGAAACATACAAACCTCTTTGGGAATTACCTGACTGTTAAAAACTAAACCAAAATGCATAGGTAATAAAAGCAAGCCTTGTTGCTATAGAAAAATTGCTCCAATAGAATGTTGGTGTATTATTGTTTTTCAGTGAACCAATTACGGAGGCTAAAATTGGAACCTAAGTGAATAGCTATTTCACGTTGCTGTAAGTGAACTGCAAGGGCTCTCCATTTCAAAGTCACTTGACATAAAACTTACACATTCCAGACTTCTGAAACTTTCCACCTACTTATATCGCTGCCACTTACACATATCGTTAATCCATCAATAACTCTCAGGGTTGCAACAGCTGAATGGAAAAATGGTCAAAGTTCCCCCATTTCATAAATCTCAAAGTGCTTGTGATTCTTAAAAATACTGCACATATTTTTATTTGCAGTTTCAAAATGATTAAAATAATTTAGAAACAGATACTTTTAACTGGTGAGTGATTTAGTCTTGGGTTAGGATTAATATCCCATGTTTTTTCATTTTTGGAAAGAGCACTATTTACTAAAAGGATTTTCAAGCAAAAGAAATTAATACATTTTTATGTTGACTTTCCACATTAATATTAAAAAAGAGAGCATTTATTGGGGAAAATATGATTTCACATTTAGTCTAGATAGTTTTGTACATTGAGAGTTTCATGGAGAAGAAAATATTGAAGTTTTAAAGTTATAGAAGTTCATTTTACTCTAGTACATATTGAGTAGTTTATATCACAATGATTAGGTTATTAAGTTATTCAGTAAATCTGTCCAGAAAGTGGGAACTCCCAAAAGACAAATAAAGCAAGTTCCTATAGTCAGACAATATGGTATTTGAAAATCAAAATTAATTTTAAATTATATTATTTTATATTTCCTAAAGGTATAACCCTGTATGAACAATTAGGAACAAGTATTTTCTGTCTAAAGAAAATTACAAAGGAAGCAAGAAAAAAGAACAAAAAAATGAATTTTTAAAGTGGAGAATGTGGGACATTTCTACCCAGTTAAAAAAGAGAAAGAGAGGAAGAATTGATACAAAGGTAAAATAAGTCTCTTGACTTGATTATGAATTGCTGAAAGGATGAGCAAATAAATTCAGAATTAAAAAAAAAGCATTAAAAAAAGAAAGAAGTGACAAACCACATCTATTTAAGTGATTCTATGACAATTTGAAGAGACTAATGAAAAGAATATTCAAAGTGACTAAGACAGTATAGGGAAAGTCTTCAGTATGGGTCGCCATTTAAAGAAAAAGTGGAAGAGAAAATAAATATACCTCAGAGCAAAGGCCCTTGTTCATGAAGTCCTTTTCCCCAGGAAACTTTCAAAGCCCTATTGTCATCTCTAAACTCTTCACCCTTTGCTGCAACCCTAACACAACTTGTTCAACCTCATTGCAGAGAGGCCAAATGGATATAAGAGTCGTTTAGCTTGCTTCACTTGTATATTTTTAATATTATATTCATCACTACAGTGTGGGTGAACCCCTTGAACATTTTTCACCTAGAAAATAGAACCTCTTGAAACCTTAAGTTATGAGCATAAGTGATTATAATTTTCAGGAACAAACTTAATAGGATGCTCCAAGGACTTCCTTCCAAAAAGGGAAAATAGTTTATTCAATAAGTAAGGCTATCAAAAGTTTTTAGCTAATTTTCAGCATTGTCAATTGATCTGGAAATAAAATGACCCTAGTTTTGTAACCACCTACCACCATGATTGTTATTTGGAAGTGGTTTTATTTGGTACATTACTCATTCCCCAAAGAGCCTTTTTCGCAGTTATTGTACCTTTGTTTTGATAATAATACATCAAGGATTAATGCAAGGACACACTTTCCATGTGATTCCTATAGACAGAGTGTAGCCATGTTAAATATTTCAAACTCAGTTTGAAAATATTATGTGCGAAATGTTAACATATTTACCTTTACCTTTGTCATGATATCAGATATATTTGGCCCTGGTATCGTTATCTTTGTTCTTTTTTTTTTTCTCTTTATGTTGTATTCTGCTTCCTTTATGTCATAGCAATTTTTGTTACCTGCTGTTCAATTATTTTTTTACTTTAGAATGTTAAAACACAAAAATCCTATTCTGTTATGCTTCTCTTGATATTTTTGTTTGCATATATACTAAAATAGCTAACACAGATTAAGCCCTCATAGATGCTATACATGAAAGTCTGTGTTTAGAGTGTAGCAAATCCTCTATTCTTCACAGTATTCCTATAAATTTGGTGCTTCCTCCCCAGTTTACAAATACAGAATGACTAATGCTAAAACATCCAAATTCAGAAGTTATAAGAAACAGCTGTAGAAGGGAAATTCAGGCAACTTGGACCAGAGAGCTTGCGCTCTTCACAGTGCAATGCAATATTGCAATATGCCATTTTAATTATCAACACCTGGTAAGTTGAGAGACCTGAAAATGCACAATTAGGGTGTAGAAGGCAATGGGGCTGGTGGGTGAATATATATATATATTTTTTAAATTATTTTACAGTTTTGGGAATTACAGCATGGTGTTTTCTTCTATTACATTTGCACTATCCTTCAAATTTATTTTTAATTTTAACCAATGCTGAGCTTTTCAAATTATATTCCATATTCCATTATTTTTAAGAAATCTATGATTTTTATAATATGTTTTTCAGTATTAAACAAAATGTTGAATATTCTTTTTCTCTCTTTTTTATTAAGAAATTTAGTTGTTGTACAATAAAAAATGCATCCAAAGAAACAATATAATATGTATATATATATTTAAATTAGATTTACCCCCTAGATCCCTCCCTATTCTCCCACCTTTACCTCTCCCCCCGCACCCCTTCCCTCTGCCTTCACCAATACATCTCTATGAATGCTCTAAGTTATGTGTTACTATGCCTTTGCTGGGTATAATACATGAGGGTTCACCACCTTTCACACAGGCTTGGAACCGTTACAACCTCCACAGATAAGTGAAGACATTTGACCCTTGACTCTCTGGGTTAGGCTAACTTTGCTCAACACAATTTCTTACATTGCTATCCATTTACCTTTAAAGTTTGCAATATCATTGCTTCTAATTGCAGAGTAGAACTCCAAGGTATGTATGTGTGTGTGTGTGTGTGTATATATATATACATATACATTTACATATAAATATATATTACATATAAATATATATTTACCACAGTTTTTGTATCCATTTATCCAGTGACAGGCATCTGGATTGGTTCCATAATTTAGCTATTGTAAATTGAGCTGTTATAAACATGGATATTGCTGTTTCCCTACAATGTGCTAATTCCAACTCTCCTGGAAAAATACCCAGGAGAGGGATAGCTGGGTTTATGGTGGGCTCATCCCTAATTTTTGAGGATTCTCCATACTGCTTTTCCAACAGTCTGCAGTTCTACCAACAATGTGCTAGTGTTCCTATCTCTCCACAACCCCTACAGCATCTATTATTGTTTATATGCTTCATTTTTGCCAATCTTACTGGTGTGAGGTGAAATCTTAATGTAGTTTCATTTGCATTTTTCTGATTACTAGTGATTTAGAGTACTTTCTCATGTATTCATTGGCTTGTTCAGTGTCCTCTGTAGAGAAATTTCTACTTTGTTCTTTGGCCCATTTATTGATTGGGTTGTTAGTGTTTTTCAGGATGAGATTTTTGAGGATTTTGTAAATTCTGGATATTAGTTCTCTGTCAGAAGAATTGCAGGCTATGATTCTCTCCCATTCTGCAGGAAGTCTCTTGACAATTTTGATCATTTCCTTGGCTGTGCAAAAGCTTTTTAGCTTTATGACATCCCTCTCACTGATTTTTTATTTTATTTCTTTCACTTTAGGAGACATGTTGAGAAAGTCTTTGCCTACTCCCAAATGTAGAATAGTCTTAACAGCTATTTTACTATGTGGTATTAGATTAAATTTAACTTTAAAATTAAATTGCTATGTGATTTTTCAAAAAAATATTTTTCTAGTGGATACTAAACATATGATGCTATAAATAAAAATTTAAATATAAATATACATATATACGCACACCTATGCATTATATATCATGGATCTACTTCTCATATACAGAAAAAAATCTGTTAATTTGTTTGTAATAAGTTGCTAGCCTTATCCTACTAATTTGAGTAAGCTTTATAATTTAACTTTTAACAATGACTGGGAAAGTTTTAAATTATGGACTCTATTAGATATACCATAAAACAGTATTTGGGAGAATCACATCAGATACTTTATTTGCAATGCTCTTAGCTGGAGGTGTAGCCCAGTGGCAGATGGCATACTTTGCATATACAATGCCCTGGGTTTGAGCCCAAGCAACAAAAAAGAAAGAAAGAAGAAAAGAAGAAAGGAAAGAAGAAAGTGACAGAGGGAGGGAGATAGATATATAGAGAAGAAGGAGGAGGAGAAAGAGCAGGAGGAAGAGGAGGAAAGGAAGGAATGAGGAAAGGAAAGAAAAATAGTATTCTTAATAGAAATTCACACACATTATCTCAAGAAATATTAAAACATAGCTGACATGTTAATAGAAATTGTAACAAACCTAAAGATTAATTTAGAAAGAACACATAACTAGAAATTACTTTTCTTTATTAAGAAATATTATTCTATTCATAGATGATTAATTGGTTTCTAGGAATTGCATCGAACCTAAAGATTAATTTAGAAAGAACACATGACTAGAGTTTACTTTTCTTTATTAAGAAATGTCATTGAATTCATGGATGACTAATTAGAATCAATGAATATTATTGTTCCTTCTCATTTTCACTATGGATATCATTAATTTTATGATATCAAATTTCCTTTTCATATTTTAGAGTAAATCCATACAGACTGCATTTATTTTAACATATAAACATCTTTATCATCATGCTACATAGTATCAACATTTGTATTTATCTGTTATTCTTTCATCTGTATTTTCTCCTCTATTTAGAAATGTTTTGGCATTATCCAGATTATAGAATGAATTGGCTCAGGGTAAAGGAAAAGTAGAGGAACTTCGGAGGAAGCTCATAAAGAGATTACAGAGTAAAATAAAAGTGGTCAGAGGACATGAAACTTCAGATACAACTTGAAGAATTAATAAAGCCTGGGTTGGCAATGAGACCATGGCACAAAAGTTTGCAGGTGTAGAAGACTTGAGAAAGTCAAAACCTTGTCCAGTTCAGGGAGATGATAGTAGGCCAATGCTTGTGGAACACTGGAGACGGGGTCTCCAGACCACTCAAATTGAGAGTCGGAAGAGGCGTGGATCACGGAAAGCAGAATGTTACACTACAGCTGTTTAGCTTAAACCACAAGAACTTATGTTGGATTTTACACTGTGGTTGCTGGATATAGCACCTCAATAAGCAACCCCTCAGGGGAACGATTATCCCACCTTTCTGTCCTTCTGTCGGCAGCATGCATTTCTTCCTAAGAATGGCACCCCTCTTACCAGTGGAAAACAGTCAGCTGAGCTCATTTCCTGAGAAGGGTGGCTTCTCCTTTTTAGACCTGCAACTGTTTGCTTCTGTTCTGCTGACAGCAAAGTGGCTCACTTGCTAATCTCTGCATGAACGAGAGAAGTGGGATCACTCCGGGACCAGTCAGAGTGGTGCTGAGGATGGAAGCAGCAGCTCCTGGCCATATGGCTGGTGGCGATGAAACTAATGCTTATGTGTCCAGAATAATTACCTTCAGTTATGAAGGAAGAAGGGAGCAAGAGATGCTGATGGGCAATCAGCAGTGTGCAACACAAATTCAATGCAAAATGAGGATTCCAAGTACTGATTTTACTCAGGAAGTGAGACATCTATGAAGACGGTAAAGTTATGACAGAGTACAATGGGTAAAAGAATTTATTTTACTTGTCATACGATGCACTTTTTCACTGTAGTTCTTTAGGAACTCTGTAATCTATATGTGTCATGTTTCAATTTGTTCTATTTTATCAATCAGTCTGTGACATATCTGATATATGTATGTTATTATGGAAGAAGTTATGATAGAGAGGGAAAACACATAGACGATTGTAGTTAAAACCTCAGCCTTCTTAATATGTGAATAAATTTGGGGCTGGAGCTGTGGCTCGGTGGTTACGGCACTTGCCTGGCATGCACAAGCACCCAAGTTCAAACCCCAGCACCGCACACACAACGAAGTCTCAGAGCAACAAAAGGCACATGAAAAAATAAATAAAAAATTGTTTCTCTCTTTCTCTCTCTCTCAATATCCCTCTCTCTTTAAAAAAAATTATATGACTAAACCTGTCTTTAAGTATTGGTTTCCAAAGTTTGGCACATATCAGATTCTCTCAGAGGAATAATTAAAACATAATTGCTGGACATCATTCACATTTCTTGATTTCATACATTTCAAATTGGAGCTGAGAACTGAACATTTAACAGGCTACCAGTTAGGACTGATATTGTAGGTCTGGAGACCTCATTCTGAGAACAAGTGAAAAGCCTTGCTTCATCCAATCAGATCTTAAAAAGCAAGCAAGTGGGGCTGGAGCGCTTGGTCAGCGGTTAGGGCACCTGCCTGGCATGAGCAAGGACCTGGATTCCAACTCCAGCACCGCATACACAACTAAGTATCAGACAAACAAAAACTTGATGAAAAAATAACAAATAAAATCTATTCTCTCCTCTTTGTTGCTCTCTCCCTCCCTTTAAAAAAAAAAAAAACCAAGGGAAAAAACTGTATTAGTTGCATTTGAAAAAAAAAAAAAAAACATGTACTGAGCAAATCCCCAAGCATGTGGTTATTTGAGGGACATTTCGCTGAGCTCGAATGCTTTGAGTTAAGCCTTGAGGCAGAGGCAAGACTTTCTAACACTGCAGATTATTCAGAACCGGAAAGGTCCACCTTGGAAGGCTGGGACACCTGTGACAGTGATTCTGAGAAGAGATGGGATGAATCTCTGCCATGCATGTTATTCGAAAAGCAGCTCCAGGTATCAGGAATGTTGGGTCAAACATCCTTTGGGATCCTTTTGATGTGATGGTACAATGGTTTGAAGAAACAGGGAAACTGGGGAGGGATGTAAATGGATGGAGTCAAAGGTCAGTATCAAATTCTAATTCCACAGTTGACTGAGCTGATGAGGTTTGTAAAATGCACAATCTCCCTTGACTTCCTTGCACTAGTTTCCTAGGATTCCGTAACAGCTTACCAGGCACTGGAGGCTTAGGCAGCAGAAATGTATTGTTTCATATTCTAGACACTGGGATTCTGAGCTAAGATGTTGATGAGCTGGTGTCCTTGGAAGCCTCTAGGGGAGCACCTATTCTAGGGCCCTCTCCCAGCTTCTGGTAGTTCCTTGGTTTGTGGCAGCATAATTCAAATCTTGCGGTAGATTTCTCTGTGTATACATATCTGTCCCAGAGTCCCCTTTTAAATACACACTAATCACACTGGACCAGGGGCCCATCTTACTCTGGAATGGCATTATCTTAAGCTAATTATATCTGCAACAACTAATGCGGATTTCTAGATGAGTTCAATTATGATACCGCTGTTATATCTTTATTTGAATTTGGGGGATGGTACACAAATTATCTTAGAATTCTCCTCATCTTTTCCTTTAAAGAGATTTAAAATTACCTAACAGAATCAAAATTTAATACCTGATATGGTCAAAATGAAATAGAGAGATGTATGTATATTTTTAACTCAGAATAGATTTTCAATGCATGTAATTATCAAATGTATCCACTCTTGTCTAATCCTTGAAATAATTATCATTTTCTTGTCTACCACCTGCATTTAAGTCATAGGAGAATCTAATTCCTCTTAATATGGTAAAAATAGAGACATTTCAAAAATATATGCTGCTGGGGCTGGAGTGGTGACTTAACGGTAGAGTGCTTGCCTGGCATGTGTGGGGACCCAGGTTCAATCCCCAGCACCACATATACAACTAAGTGAAGGAAAACTAAAAACCAGATAAAAAAATTAACTCTCTCTCTCTCTCTTTCTCTCTCTAAAAGAATATATATACACATGTATATATATATGTGTGTGTATATATGTGAATATATATATGTATATACATACATATATGTTTATATACTGCTGAAAAATTCACTTATCTCTTGTTCACTTGTGATTTATTCCTTCTGCAGCAGGTGGATTGAGTATGTCTGATGGGCATCTTTTCAAACACAGCACTATTACCTTGTTCGAATGTTGGACCTGTTCAGAGAGAGCAACTCCGAGGCACAGGGTGACTCTCTCTTTATACCCATCCAGCACTCACCTCTCTTTCTTCCCTCCTTTCTAGTCCCTTAATTACTTTTTGTCCTACTTTCTGCCAAGGGTGTCCCAGATGATGAGACCGCACTGGGCCTGTGACCAGCAGGAACTGAATCAATGCTGAGAACACGTCCTAACAGCTGAACAGGCAGCTTGCAGGTGGTAATGACTTTCAGTCACAATTTGTGCGAGGCTCAATGCCGTGCTTCAGCGCTCCAGTCCATTACCAATTCTCCGGCTCTCTCGGTCTATTACCAATTTAACTCCCCAAAGTTCCCTTTCACACACTGCCTTTTACTCCTGCTCTCTTTCTCAGTCAATTACAGTGACTTTCGTCAGGGCCTGAATGGAAGTTCCATGTATCACAAGGCAAAATTAAGTTGCTGTTCCAATGCCACCTGCGACTACAGGCATTTGGATTGAAAAAAATTTTGACCATTCTGTAGGCATGCATCTTTATCGTAGGAATGCAGTATTTTAGTCAGCATTTCAGGTACCTGGTCTTGTACTTCCTACTCAACAAAACAGGCAGAAAGATGATAGAGGGAACACTGCGTGTTTCTAAGAGTTGTACCAAAAAATCCCCTCCTTATCCAACAACACTCATGAGAATGGAAATGTGACTACAAATGTAAAATTAAAAGCAGTCATACAAATCAAAACGTATGCATGTTCTTAAAATATATAAAATATATACAGTTTTATTATTAAGGGTGAAATCAATTTAAGCATTAATTTTAAAAAATCCACTTATTGAACATCTATAGCCTATGTACATAAGTGCAGATAATATCACCAAACTTTGCAAATATGTATGTTATTCACACTCATCATGAATATACAACATATATGTGAAGTTAAGTGGCCTACCCGAGTCCCATCACTATGGATAAAGAAGATGAATTTCATTTTGAACTCCTGGCTGGATTCCCTGGAGACTCTGTTCTAGAGCAGTCTGATATGACCTGGCATCTGTACTCCTGGCCACATTGCAGATGCACAAAGCATACAGCACTTTAATTTGACCTAATCACAGTACTTCCCAGACAGGGCAAAGATGCCATATGTAAGGACCTACAGTGCTGTACTTGAGATCTGCCCCTTTAACTCACCTGGTTTCCAGACAGTCTGGGCACAGGCAGGTCCGGGAGAGATTGCTGGATCCTGCGTCACTGTGCAATTAAACTGATGCAAGCATCCATTCCAGCTGTCCTGGCAAGAGGACCCAGAGTAATCAAGTCAGGTTTAACCTGTTTCTGACTCAGCCCCTGCCTGCCTCCTGCATTATTTATTTAGTGGGATATATACAGAAATGTGAATGCCATTATTGTATATATGTGCATACATGTGTATTTATATTCTAAGACATGATGTTTTTTTATAATAAATTGATAGCCTTATGATCCAAAATTTTAACAATATTCTTTGCCAAATATGAGCTTTGGGGGCTTTGGGGGAGACCCAATACTTCAACATCTATGTCTTATGTCTTACCATGAGAATTGATATATTGTATTTTTATTATGATTACATTTGTTCTCTATCTTCCCTATTTTTAAAGTATAATGTTATTGAAATCTCTTCCTCAGTTAGAAAGTAATCTGCGTGGTGGGCAGAAACTGACACAACCTTTCTTGCCTCTACGAAATCTGACACAGTCATGTGCATATAAAATTTATCCACTGTGAATTAAATGCACTACAAACACTTTGACTTATAGGACTCAAAGGCCTTTCATAATAATTTTTTATTTGCTTTTATTCATTGATGGTAAAATTAAAACCAAAGAGGGCTACTGGTTCCATCAAAATCTGTGCATCATGAAAGTACCGTGGCATGAGTTGTACTCTGTTTTTGGAGTTATTGTGGATGGAGCATTCTTGGGAAGCCCAGAAGGGGGCCAGTGAGTGGGGAAAGGCTACTACCTGGTTTCTTTCATCAGCTTTTCAATCAGGGGCTCCAGAAAAGAATTATGTTCTTAGAGTCATCCATTTTCTCCAGCAAGTGGCCTTATTTCCAGGGAATTGTATCTACAATGGTATTCTGTGTCTTACTCTTTCACTCTAAAAAAAATAAAATTAAAAAAATTAAAAAGAAAACTAACAACACAATATGGGCAAGATATCATTGGAGCAACAAAGACTCATCCTCAATTTAGGTGCAGGTGAAGAGTGGCATGTACGGGAACTCATTTCCTCCAATCTAATTTAGGTCTTTGAGAATCTTACCCCCTATGCAAGGTACACAGTAGGTCTCATTTTCCATTAAATAAAGATATACCCAAATAAAAATTTGGTCCTATAAATAGAGCTAATAAAAATGCTGCACCAGGACCCTTCAGTCACTTTCAGTGATATGAGATTATGGTAAAATACCATTAAGTGTAATGAGTGTATTCAAACAGAAAAGGAACCTGTTATGATTTTGCAGTTGAAAATTTGCCTTAATACAAATGTGAAACTTTTTTTATTATAAATTAATATGTCCCCAAGACAACTTGTTTTAAATGCTCATTTCTCAATCTGAGAAAAGATCACAGTTTTGGTACTTATGGTTAATTTTTATTTTTGTCACACTATGTTTTTTTTTGTAGATTATGATCAATACTAAAATAGTTGATGCTATAGAGAAACAAGGCTTCATTTCAATCCAAGTTTCTAAATTATCTCCATTAGTGTATCACCTAGAACATTTCTTAACTTTTTTGTGCTTTAATTTCTAGAACTACAAAATATCAACACTTAATTCAATGACTATAATGAAAATCAAGAGTTCACATATAAGCAAGTACTATGCATGTTCTAAAGCCAAAAAAATAAATGCAAAGTACAACAGGATTCATTTGTTAAAAAGGGAATACTTCCCTTTATTTGTGTTTTGTGCTTTATAGATATTTTATCTAGTTCTCATGACACCACCATGAAATAAGCCAAGGAACATTATAAATATCTTTCCCGAAAATGAATGAGCAGTAAGACTGGACTTCAGTCTCTATGATTCCAGAGCCCAAGTTCTGTAGTCTCTGCAACATGCAACTCTTAGCTGTCTGAAGTTTTAATGCCTCCTTTTGAATTTACTTTTGCAGATCATTTACATCAGAAAGTAGACAGTGGGCCACCAGTTGAAATTCACAATGAAGAATGAAGGCAGAGTCTTGGAACCAGAGTTCTGTCAAAGTCATCTAGGTGAACGCTTGCCTTAGAGAAAGCTCACCAAACCATTCCAGACACACTGTCAGGGAAGGAATTAACTGCTCTGCTAACTCCTCCTGTGCTTAACCATGCTTGCTACCCCCAGAGTTCCTCCCTACATGACTAGAATTCCCTCCAGCCATAATTCATGCCCTTCTTCTCTTATTCCTGCCTCATCAGAGAGGAAGAACAGCTGGTCACCATCCTCCACATAATCACACTAGGGATAATGAAGGCGGTTGTTGAGTCACCCTCCAAAAATTCCCTCCCAGGCCTTGCTCTGCAGACCTATTTTCTAGGGAACTGAGAAGGATGGCAAGCAGAGGAAAGTGCATGCACACATCCACACCTAGCACAGTCCTGAACAGGAGAACTTGAAGGAGTGAAAATCACTTCTCATTATTTACTGCAGCTGATGATCTGCAATCGTTTTAAATCTGTAGCCCAGTCCAAAATGGCCAGAGATATGAATTTTCATAAATTTGGATTTGGCTTTATCTTAGTTTGAGGTAATTAAGTCAGGAAATCCAAGGTGAAGAAAAAAAATTCACGGTTTGGATAGGGGCCAGCAGGCTATTTGATCCGAGGCACATGTGTCTAAAATTAAATTTGGAAGTTAGACTGTGCTGTCCTTAAATCATGATGGCAAATGAAGGGAAACCTTTTTTGTGCTAAGAAAGGGAATATGTAGGCTGCTGCCTTACGGGAATTACAGGGGACAGGGATAATTCCCAGAAACTACCCAGAGTGAATGAAAGGCTGTTTGGCCCAGCAGAGTGAGGGAACAAGAGTGGACAGCTCCCTATAATTACCTCGTCCCAGTTCCTGAGAGATTGCCTGTGTGCCCAGTGGATTTGGGCAGGTACAGCTGCTGGGGTGTGCAGGAAATAAGGCACAGCCTAAGTGGAGTGATTTTAAAGGGAACAAGCTCCCTTCAGTGAGAAATCATATATATATATATATATATATAATCAGTCAATGTAGCTTTAATTTTTTGATAACCTTTAAAAGTTTTCTGCAACTAAAGGTCCCTAATTTCAACAATAATTTTCCCCATTAATCAAGTCAACGGATCCTGAAAACATGCTTCTACAAGAATGCGAATCACATTAGGCTTCACCCTCAATTCTAGATAAGTGGGACAGTGGTCAGACCCTTCAGTTATTCATTTATTCTTTTATCCAATCTTCCACCAGTACAAAAGGGATAAAAGCAATGTCTACTCTTAGGGATGAACATTATATGAGTTAGCACATGGCAGATGTCTAATAGGGTATAGAAAAACCCCAACAGGTGCTGAAAATTATTAGCCATTCTTATTATGCAGAAAAAAAATAGGCATTGAGGAGGAGTATACAAAACCAGCCTTGAATGTGAAACATCCTTTGAGACAGTCTCAGAACAACAGGCATCTCAGGGGTAGTTTTCGAGAATGAATAAAGGATTTCAGAAAGGAGGTGATGGTACCTGTTTGGTGCTGGTTAGAGCTCTTGAATTTTTTTTTTTCTAGGCATTAACACTTTTAATAACATATTGAACACTTAGATAACACCCCTGATAAGCAACCAAATGCAAGCTAGGCTTTCAAACCATTTTGAATGAAAAATAATTTGAGAGATTTTCATTTGTTCAATTTGGTGACAGGGTTGGGTAGAATATGTCATTGATTTTGGTGACTACATATAGAATATAAACACTTTACAGGGAATAAAATCAGTACCACAAGTCATGGAAATCTCAAGAAAAATTTTATTCATTAAATACAGATTTTTGTAATAATAGAATTTAACCAAAATATAATTAAGTTGTCTCAGGTGGTATGCATTTTACTAAAAATTTAGAAGACAGACATATAGTGAGGTCCTTTTTCATCAGGTCTTTTTTCACCTTCAAAACTTTAAAATTTAATTAAATTAATCTTTTCCTTGGACTTTTCCAATTCATGTTTCAAAGACTGAATATACAGATGGAACATTCACCAAAACAGTTTCTACACAGTTTGGAAGTCAAAAGCTTGACTAAACCAAATACAAACAATAGAAAATGCAAACTATCTGGTGATTTTCTATTTTAAATTGTAGGAAAATGATGGTTAATTCATGAATAGAACTTCCAGATATTTCACTTTGCAGATTCCCTTTGGCATTCTAACTAAATGATGAAAATCATCTGTGAGACCAGGAAAGGCCCACTTCCTGTGGACGACTGGCGCTGACCTGATGTTGACATAGGTCAGGGGTGCACGCAGGACTGGTGGCTCAGGGAAGGCTGACTGGGACAAAACTTTGTGAAACAACTACTTATAAAGACATCGAATGAATGACCAGGGCTCATCATCTGTACCCAATATCGTTATGAAAAATTTGAAATTGTAAAAGTAGGGTGTAGTTTAGTGGTTACCAGAGGGCGAGAAGGGTAGGAGAATGGGGGGAAAGAAAAAGTTGGTTATTGGTAACAAAAACTCATTTAGATGAGAAGACTAAGTTCTATAGTACAGTAGAGTGACTATAGTTATCAATAACCCAGCGTATATTTCAAAGTCAGAAGAATGGATTTTGAATGTTCCTAAAACAAAGGAATGATAAATGCTTGAGGTGGTAGCTAGGCTAATTGCCCTGATTTGATCATTACCCAATGTACGTATTGAAAATCATATTGTACACCCCATAAGTGTTATGTGTTAAATTTCTGTTTTAAAAATGACATAAACAGGGCTGGATCTGTGGCTCATAGGTTACTGCACTTGCCTAGCATGTGCGAGGACCCAGGTTCAAACCCTAGCACCACATGCACAAATACGTATATTGGAACAACAAAAGCCAGATGGAAAACTAAACAAAGTTGATTCCCTCTCTCCTTCTCATTTGTCCTCTCTTTGTCTTTAAAAAAATGGCATAAACTTAACTAGCAACTGCCTGAAGTGATTAGATAAGTTCCACACTTCTCAGCATGGTCTCAAGCATCTTGAGTTTACAAATACATCCACTTTCATTATGGTCCAGAAATTCTGACTTTTTCTATATGTTGGTAAAGCCATGGTCACTCCTGGTTCACTTTTTTCAAAATTTTCTTATTGGTGCATTATGGCTATACATAATGATGGGACTGTTGTTTCATATTGACACATGCACAAAGTATAACAATGTAATTTGACTAATATACCTCTCCAGCTTACTTCTATCCACCTCCCTCAGCTCCTACCGTGCCCTCGTTCCTTTCTTCTAACAATCTCATTTTGATATATTTTCTTACTTTTACAGTTTTTATTGATTGCGTGGGAAGAATTTAGTATGTTAGAGGTGCAAAATATACTTTTATTATCCCCCCTGTTTCCCTCACCCTTTTACCTCCCACCTTTCTGCCCCTTCCCCCTCCTCTTTCCTCTACTATACTTCATTCTTTAGCTACTCTATGAATTTGTATTTGGGGTGATTCTTTAGGTAATCTTATCCTTCCATCATCCTTCATTTTATTTTACTGTAGCTTCTACATAGGAGAGAAAACATTGGACCTTTGAATTTGGCTGTTTCCTTTGCTTCTTCTTCCAGGTCTTCAAACAATGACCTTCACATGATCATTCAAATAAAAACTCAATTGATATTTCTTTTAACTATTGATCAATACTGTTTTAGAGAGAGGGACAGTGAGAGGGAGAGAGAGAGAGAGAGAATCAATTTTATTTAGTTTTTCATGTGGCTTTCATTGCTCAGAGACTTCATTGTGTTGTGGTGCTGGGGTTTGAACTTGGGTCCTCATGCATGCCAGGCAAGTGCCATAACTGCTGAGCCACTGCTTCAGCCCCTGGATCAATATTTTAATGGATCCTCTCAATCCTTCATCATCACTCTCTGAGTTATTACATAATTTCACTTTTTTCATAGAATATATGCAAAATTGTCTTTCTCTAACTACATTTTAATGAAATCAATGCTGATGAAAAATGGATATTAAACTGCAAAAGTACCAAATATTCACTGTAAAATTTACAAGAAAATAAGTACACTAATAAAAATTGTTTTAGTATAAGAAGTCAAAATATAAGAAAAAATAAAAAATTTCAGATTTAGCAAAGTGGCAGGCTACAAGATCAACACCCATAAATCAATTGCTTTTCTATAGACTAATAATAATAGGACAGATGAAGAAATAAGGAAATCAGTCCCATTCACAATATCTTTGAAAAGAATAAAATACTTGGGGATTAACCATACAAGGGAAATGAAAGATCTCTACAAGGAAAACTATTGGTGATTGAAGAATGAAATCCAAGATGACCAAGAAGATGGAGAAATTTTCCATGCTCTTGGTTAGGCAGAATTAATATAATAAAAATGACCATTCTGCCAAAAGCTCTATGTAGATTTAGTGCAATCCCTATTAAGATACCAATGTCATTCCACACAGACATAGAAAAAGCAATTCTCAAATTCATTTGGAACAATAAGAAACCTAGAATTGTCAAAGCATTACTAAGCAAGAAAGATGAAACAGGTGGTTTTGTTATACCACATCTAAAACTATACTATAGAGCTGTAGCAACAAAGACAGCATGGTACTGGTATCAAGATAGGAAAGAAGACCAATGGAATAGAATAAAAGACCATGAAACATCCCACACATCTTTAAACATCTGATTTTTGACAAACGGGGATAAAATATTACATGGAGAGGAGACAACCTTTTCAACAAATGGTGCTGGACAAACTGGACAGCCACTTGCAGAAAATTGAAATTAGACCCATATCTTTCTCCTTGCATGAGAATCAAATCAAAGGGGTTCAAGGGCTAGGAATTAAACCAGCTAGCTACCTTACTGATGGAAGACAAATTAGGTCCAATAGTTCAGCATTTGGGAGTAGGCAAAGACTTTTTTCAACATGTCTCTTAAAGTGAAGGAAGTAAAGTCAAAAATAATGGGATGCCATAAAACTAAAGTTTTTGCATTGCCAAGGAAATGATCAAAATAGTCAAGAGGTTTCCTACAGAATTGAAGTGAATCATGGGGTGTAATTCCTCTAATAGGGGCCTCATATCCAGAATTTACAAAATCCTCAAAAATCTCAACTTCAAAAACACAAACAATCCAATCAATAAATGGGCCAAAGAGCTAAATAGAAACTTCTCAACAGAGGACATTGATCAAGCCAATGAATATATGAGAAAGTGCTCTAAATCACTAGTAATCAGAGAAATGCAAATGAAAACTACATTAAGATATCGCCTCATGCCAGTCAGATTGTCCAAAATGAAGAAAATAAATAATAATAGATGCTGGAGGGGTTGTGGAGAGATAGGCACACTAGCACACTGTTGGTAGAACTTCAGACTGGTACAGCCCCTCTGGAAAGCAGTGTGGAGAATCCTCAAAACCCTAGGGATGAGCCAACCATACGATCCTGCTATTCCTCTCTTGGGTATTTTTCCAGGGGATTTAGAATCAGCACATTATAGTGACACAGCAAAATCGATGTTCATAGCAGCTCAATTTACAATAGCTAAATTATGGAAACAACACAGATGTCCCTCACTGGATGAATGGATTTAAAAACTGTGGTACATATATACCATGGAATTCTACTCAGCAATTAGAAACAATGATATTGTAGCCTTTGAAGGTAAATGGATGGCAATGGAAGAAATTATGCTGAGTGAAATCAGCATAACCCAGAAAACCAAGGGTCAAATGTCTTCAATCATCTGTGGAGGCTGGAACTAGACCCTGGCCATTGAGAAAGGAGGTCTATTATGATGTTTTAAATCTGTATAAGGTGTAATGTCATACAACCTAAGGCATTTGTAGAGATGTTTTGGGTAGGAGGGGGGGAGGGACAAGGGTGGGTAATTGGGGGGCACTCTTGGAGGTAAATCTAATCTTCAGAATCTATACCCATATTATATTATTTCATTAAAAGATTGTGTGATTGTTCAACAAATAAATTTCTCAATAAAAAATAAAAAATGTTAACACATAAGGAGGTCAATTCTCATGTTTTATATCTGAATAAGGCGTAATGTCATACAACCTAAGGCATTCGTAGAGATGTATTGGGAAGATGGGGGGAGGGATAAGGGTGGGTAATGGGGGGTTAGGGGGTAAATCCAATTTTCAAAATTCATATATATATACATATATATATAATTTCATTAGAAGCTTGTTTGATTGTTGAACAAATAAATTTCTTAATAAAAATTAGTTTGGGTTTCTTATTTGCTTCAGAAAATGTATGAATTATGAATTTATTTTTTGCCTTGGGTTTTTACTAAATGCAAAATTCAAATATTTTAGAAACACAATAACAGAATGAAACAAAGGCATCAGATAATCCTGTAACCAAATAAATACAGTTTGTATCTCAAGCAAGAACTAGTAAAGATCTCATTTGATCTTGCTGTTACGTTTTCCTTCTCCTAATAGTACTTTCTCAGTACAGCAACATAAAACACATGTGTTAGGTATCTGTTTTAAAAGCTGCAATACAAGTATCCAAAACAGTGTCTAGGTCACACATACACTCAGTGTGCACTAATTTGTCTGGCAGGCATTGTGTGCCTGTTACCTGCCCTCACCCCATCCCAGCATACGCTCTTGATCAGGACAGAGCCCTTGATGCTCAGATGCTCAGGGAGCCTTCCCAGTGCCAGCAAAGTGCTTGGAAGGAAGTGACACCTCAGTGAGTGTGTTCTGAAGGAATGAGTCTTGTTGGTCCTACGTCATCATGTGTGGAGAGCTTAAATGCACTTTAGGACAGGAGATGGTGTGGCTGAGCTTTGGCTTGAGTCACTTCCGTTCTTACGCATCTGTAACAGGAAGCCCTGAGCTCCCAGAGCTGGAAGCGATGCACCGTTGTCTGCTCATGAGGATGGAAGCCAACCGTGCCAGTCAAGCCTGACTCCTCCAGCTCATGCAGTTCGCTCTTCTCTGAGCTATTCCAGCATCACCATTGTAAACAAGACTTGTTCTTCTTAAGGTCATGCTTGAAGTCAATGCCAGAAGAGCAGTTATAGATATCCAGATGATGTGAAATGACGGAGAGAAGTCACATGAGGATGCACTTAAGAGAGCAATGCTAGTTTTAAATTAACACGAGTAGCAATATCTTAGATGAGCTATACTAAAAAAAAGCTTTAAATAAATTCTTCAAAAAATTGCCAACCCTCAGCTATAGGAAGCAAGAAGGACTTGAAAGAAGTAAAAGGAAAGACCAAATCGATACTGGCAGATAAGGGGTTCTGGTACATAATTTCTTTGAAGATCCAGAGACTGTTTTTCCAATCTCTCTTTGTGTACCTAAAAGAAATCAGATGCTTCTAACTCAACTATCTAATTAGATACATTTTATTTTATAAAACCAACATTTCTGAATATTCAAAATGACAAAACTTAGAGTAAACATACTTACAGAAAGCAACATTATATATATAATATGTACTTTATAATACCATATCATCTTTCATATTATCACAGTTTATTAATACTTGAAAGAATGTTTTACCACAGTTTCTATGATTAGATGGTAATAATATTGAGAAATGTTTTAATCACCATTTATTCCTTGATTAATTACTTAAAGTTAATTCATCCAATAGTTACTGAGCCTATTTTGTGGCAGTTACCAAGAAAACTCCTGGGCGGATATGGACTCTGCCCTCATGAAGTTTGTGTTCTTGTTGAAGGAGGCAGACATATAGCGGAAGATGTTAGATAGGAGAAGTCCTCACAGAAAATAAAATGCCTGAAGTAACTGAGAGAAGATGGCAGGATGGTGCCAATCAAGGTAGGCTTGAGGCTTGGCCTCCCTGGAATCAAAGTGGGTACTTGAAGGTTGAAAAACTGGAAGAAAGCATGTTCCAAAAATGGATTCAGTAATTTCAAAGAGTGCAAGGCTTAGTGAACTTGGCCTGGGCAAGGAATTTCAAGAACAGGGTGGCTGCAGGCTAGTGCACAAAGAACAGAACAGTTTCTGATGACATTAGGAAGCGGGGCAGAGTTCAGGCTCTGCTGTTTGATAGGCTATCAGGTACTTTGGATTTTAGTTTGCATAAATTGAGAAGTTTTCAGCAAGGTAGAAATTTTATCTGATTTATCTTCTTCAGAAGGCGATTCTAATTAGAAAAGATTATAGGATAAGATGGAAAGACCAGTCTGGGAAACCGATATGAGAGGTGTTCAAGTGAGCATAAAAACGGATTCAACTGGAAAGATGCAGTGATACTTGCAGAAGGTTCTGCGGTCAAGTGCAGGACATAAAGAGAGTTAACTATTGGGTTCTGCCTTGAACTTCTAATTTGAAGGCAATGTCATTTATTTTATCAAATTGACAGAGGGAGAAGCAAAATTGATAGTAAAAAGAATGTATTAAGATTTTTAATATAATTAGTAGTAATCTTTTATATTGTATCAAATATAAGTATGAAGTTCAAAACAGAGTTTAGGCCAGAGATACATACTTGTAAATCATTAAACAGATTTTATGGTTAAAACCATGAACTTTGATGTCATCACCTAAGGAGACAGGAGAGAGAGAGAGAATAAAGTTATAACTGAGATTCATTTGGGGAATATGAAATACATAGAGGTAAATTAAGAGTAAGGAACATATAAAACTAATTCTAGGGCTGGAGCATTGGCTTAGTGGTTGGAGCACTTGCCTGGCATGCACAAGGACCTGAGTTCAAACCCAAGCACCACATACACAACTAAGTGTCAGAGAAACAAATGCCAGATGGAAAAAGATCTTTCTGTCTCTTTCTCAAGCTCTCTCTCTCTCTCTCTCTTAAAAAAGTTAATTCTAACCAGGAAGTACCAGCTGGATAAAAGGAAAGCTGTGAGAATATGTAATCACAGAAATTGAGAGCATGCTTCAGTTACATGGGAGTGTTTATATCTCTGGGAGAAATGGGAAAATGAGTAGAAATACTGGGAACAGAGATGTATGTATTCTTTTTTATGGTAGTTTGGAAGTAACTATTGAATTGATAAGTATATTTGGTTAGAATAGAAACACAGAGGATAGATTCATTTGCACATAAAAGATGACTAATTGTATACAGAACTAAAATCTCTGAAGAACAAACACAAGCTAAACACAAGGAATGATATCTGCAATTTTAGTGGAGAATTTCTGTATAGCAAAACTGTCAGAAAAGAAAAGACTTAAAGTTCTTTATCCATTCCTCCACAGAAGAGCACCTGGGTTGGTTCCTTGGCTAAGCTATTGTGAGTTGCGCTGCTATGAACACCGATGTGGCTGCATCATTGCTGTATTGTGCTTTTAGATCATTTGGATGCATACCAAGGAGTGGGATAGCTGGGTCAAATGGCAGATCCATTCCCGGTTCTTTCAGAAATCTCCATACTGCTTTCCACAGTGGTTGTACCAGTTTACAGCCCCACCATAAGTGTTTAAATGTACCCTTTTCCCCACACCCTCACCAACATTTATTGTTATTCATATTCTTGATGATTGCCATTGTAACTAGAGTGAGTTGAAATCTCAGTGTGGTTTTAATTTGCATTTCTCTAATTGCTAGAGATTTTGGCTGTTTCTTCATATATTTGCTGACCATTTGTGTTTCTTCATCTGAGAAGCATCTGTTTAGTTCTTTCACCCATTTATTGATTGGGTTATCTGTTTGGGTTTTCTGTTTAGATTTTTTAGTTCTTTGTGTATCCTGGATATTAATGCCCTAAGGTGCAGGAGGCAAAGATTTTTTCCTATTCTGTAGGTTTTCTCTTCACGCTCTTAATTGTTTCCTTTGCTGTGAAGAAGCTTTTCAGTTCGATGCCACCCCATTTATTGATATTTTTTCTACTTCTTGCCTTTTGAGGGTCTTGTGTAGGAAATCAGTTCCTCAGGGAACGTGTTAGAGTGTTGAGTGTACATTTTCTTGTAGTAGCTGCAGGGCTCCTATTCTAATTCCTAGGTCTCTGATCCACTTTAAGTTGAGTTTTGTGCAGGGTGAGAGATAAAGATTGAGTTTCCTTCTACTATAGATTTCCAATTTCCTGGCATTATTTGTTGAAGAGATTATCTTTTCTCCAACTTTTATTTTTGGCTCCTTTGTCAAATATGAGGTAACTGAATTTATGCAGATTTGCCTCTGTGTGTAGAGGCAAAGGAGTAGAATGCTGGATTGCCTTCTTTATGACTACAAACATAGAAGCACCTTTTGCTTTTTAATGAGACATAGCTACAGCATCACTTACACTCTCATTTTACAAAATCAATAGGTAATATAATCTAATACACTGTAATAAAATCAATATAATATTTTAAATATATTCATGTGATACTTTTATGCAATCAAATTATTACATGGGTAGGCTATATCACAGCCACGAAGAATTTTGAACAATCTTTTTCTGAAGTGGAAAAACCTTTGCACTATAGGATATCTAGCACTACTGGAGACACAAATAAACCTCTGCTCTTCCTGTTACTTCTGAGAAATCATTTCCTTCTCTAGCAGATTATGAATTCTTTCATATTTCTGTTTTCGTCAGAATATGAATAGGTAGGAAATGTTCAAATGTGATTCCTCATTAAGACTTTTCCTAGAAGTAGGGATTCATGTGGGAAGTTCTAGGGTACAGCCCTGGTCATCTCTTTCCTTTCTGATAGACCTCAGAAAGTTTTTGACATCTGATTCATGGTGGGTTGTGACTTCCTGTCACTTTCAGTCACTATTAAAGGGATGAATTCTAAACTGGGAAGGATATTAGGACAATACGTCTAAACCCACACTTTCTAGGGCAAACTAGGACATTTGGTCTCCCAAACCAGTGGCATCTCCTTTATTAACACATCTCAGGCTCTCAAAATCAAAATGAACAAAAGCTCTGATCAAACCAGCATCTCCTTTATTCTCCAAGAGCTGGGAAGGAAGGACCCTTATGTAATCAAAATAATCCAATTTGACCTTTGAGCAATTTCCTTCAAACTATCCTAGCTCAGATCAATCATGTAAAGCATACATTTCTACTCAAAGACTTTACCAGATTAAATCCCTCTAATTTTCCCTAGCATTTAATCCAAGATTAGACATTTGATTCATAGTACAACTAAACCAGCTAAGGAAGGTCATATGCATCATTTTGTGTATAAAGACAAGAATAAACCTGTGGATATTAAGCAGGTTTGTTAAAGTCAGAGTAATCTTTTGAAATGTTTGCCAGGTAAGATACAGAAAGCTATTTACATTTCATATAAACAATTTACTTTTTAGAAAGTGTGTCCTAAATATGCATGAGACATACTTAACACAAAAATTTTATTCAAAGTTTATTCAATATTCAAATTTCTTGAGCATTCTTTATTTTTATTTGCTATACCTAACAACCATAGCCTGTAATTCATCTAGGATTAATATCTATATCTTGTAACATTTATTCAGTCTAGTGCTTACTTATTTACTTTATTTATTTATTTGGTACCAGGGATTGAACCCAGAGGCACTCAACTGGTGAGCTACATACTCAGCCCTTTTTAGTTTTTTATTTTGAGACAGCATCTCACTAAGTTGCTTAGGGTCCTGCTAGGTTGCTCAGACTGGCTTTGAAGTTTCAATCCGTCTGTCTTAGCCTCTGGAGCCTCTGGGATTACAGGTGTGCACCACCACACCAGGCATTTGCTAACTTTACATAAGTTTCTTGTATCATAATGTTCATCATTAATTTAGAACAAATCATGTGGGGCTGGAGCAGTGGCTCAGCCGTTATGTTCTTGCCTGCCATACATGAGGACTGGGGTTTGAACCCCAACACCACATACACAAGAAGTGTCAGAAAAACAAAAACCAAATGAAAATCTAAATAAAATTGATCCTTTTTTTTTCCCTCTCTGTAATACTCTCTCTCTCTCTCTCTCTGCTTTTAAAAAATAAATCATGGATTTCAGTTCTAAAATAGTGAAAAATACAGTTATGGAAAATTTATAAAAAGGTATAGAAAATTGCTAATATTTTGGTATCAGGTACGATTGTTAAATGTTTTGGTCTCAGGAAATATTTAAACTTTAAATATTATTGTAGACCTGACGAGCTTTTGGTGAATGGTAACATTTATCAATATTTCCCACATTAGAAATTAAAACTGAGAATTCACTTTAAGCATGTATTTAGGGCTGGGGATACAGCTCAGTGGTAGAGTATTTGCCTACCATGTGTGAGGACAAGGGTTTGATTCCGAGTACCACAAAAAAATCCACATATTTGTTTACATTTAAAATAATGAGCCCTTGCATGCCAGCATAAGTAGCATAATTTTTAGGAAAACAGTAGGAAAAAGGAAAGGCAACATTTTAGAGTTTTGTAAATTTCTTTTTTTTTTTAATGCCTGACTCTATGAGGGTTGAGTCTTCTAAAATGTGATCAGTGGCTTTTTAAGAAAAAATAATAGAAAGCAAAATTCCACTTTCCACTCCTCCTCTGTGAACCCCATGGAAAGGCCACCTATTAGCAGGAAGGTCTGCAAGCCAGGAAGAGAAACCTCACCAGGAACCTCACAGGTCGGCCCTCAGAACTCAGACCCAGGCTCCAGAATTGAGAAACAAAAGTCTGTTGCTCAAACCATCCAGCTACCAGAACTATGGGAGACCAGAACCTTCCATCCCCAAATACACCTCCTTGGCACAAAGATCCTTAGCTATTCCAAAGGCAAGAGAGAAGGAATATATGCAGAGGAGATCTGTGCCCTTTATTTGCCTAAAATAGAAATAAATTTCCAAAAACAGAAGGTATCCCACCATCCCTTCCCAGTCCAACTCCTGAGGTCAACTTTAGACCGTGACTGGCCTGAAAATGATACCAAAAGATTCTCCACTAACGAACTTTACTAACTAGACTTTTCTACCATTTATTTACCTTCTGCCCAATTTGCTACCTCCAATTTATCCTGTTGGGTCTGTACAATTCACTGTCCTTTGTTAAGATGCTTCATGAGCTGGATCTCAAAGTTACCCGTTTGAGACTTATTCTCTAGGTACTTCCATATATGTACATATGAAAGCATGCATATTAATAAAATTGTTTTTCTCCTATTAATCTCTCTTTGCTACAGGGGTCCATTTCAACTCAGAACTCATGAAGACTGAGGACAGATTATTTTTCTTCCCTAAATCTCAACAACAAGCTGATGACCCAAGTACTGCCAGTTCTCTTGTTTCCGTTTCATAGAGGGAGTAAACTAAGACTGCACTCTTCTTGAAGGCAACAGCCCCTGTTGTGCAATGGAAGAGTGTCTGAATCCCTAGTAGCAGAACTGAGGAAACCTTGCCCAACCCTCCTGAACTGACCGGACTCCAACTTTAATGATGTTCATGTTCTTTCCAGCAGTACTGTTTTTTTTAATTGAACCCAGGGGTGCTTAACCACTGAGGCTTGTCCCCAGCCCTGTTTATTTTTTAATTTGATATAGGGTCTCAGTAAGTTGCTTAGGGTCTAGATAGATGATTGAGGCTGGCCTCGAATTGTGATCCTCCTCTCTCAGTCTCCCAGTCTCCGCTGGGATTACAGGCTTGTTCCACTGCACACAGTTAAAGCTATAAAATGTTAACTTTTCTTTCCCTATTTCTGCTGCTGCACTAATCAGACTTTTCTTGGTATGGGATCCACTGCTTGTTGTCTGTGCTCTCCATCCACTGCATTAGGACACTGTCGTGTCTCTGTAGCATCATCCTGTTACCCCTTCTTCCCATAACTGCAGAGCCCCCACTCCAGCCCCGAGCATCCTTATCTTTGAGGATGCAGAGACAGAGAAAATCTTAGACAGGCAGGATTTGTGAACTTCCCCCCAGTGTACTATCATTTGATCTCACTCACTTTGTTCAATTATACTTTTTTACATCTATTCAGTTTTTCATCAAACCTATCATAAACATACATGGGTTTATCCCCCTCTGAATCTTCATTTTCTTATTTAAGCTCCTGTGTCCTGTAAACCTTATTAAATAAATAGTTGTGTTCTCTTTTTTACACATCATTTATTACAGAGGTCTGAGTCATGAACCTAAGATGGGAGGGATAGATATTTCCTTTCCCTATAAAATCTTGACAGTGGAAGAAATTTCAGGGGAATCCATGTACACTAACTCCAGAGTCTGCTTTTAACCATGTATCTACTGCACCATAGTCCTTTACCTTCTTAGAAAATGCCTAAATTAACAAATATTTGCAACAGAAGAAGACATACCATTGAAATGGTATCTCATTGTCTCTTTTCCCATTTTGAATCAACTGTGCAAGATTACTTGAATTTGAAACTCCAAGGACTTAATGAATACATGTTCATTCCCCAAAAACATGGAACTGCAAGGATGCTTTCTAGATGATTCCCAGCACACTGGATATGGAGAAGCTGACAGTAAAGGGAAAATTTCTAAAAGCCAGGCCCAGTACACTGAAAAGCCATCTCACAAATACCAGTTGGCGATATGACCACTCTGGTGACCTGTGGAACCCAGGATTGAGGCATTAAATGTAGCTATGGTGAACCTTCCTTCCCTTTAGTTCTCCAAGGTAAAGATTCATAAACCATCTCACGTCTAGCTAAACTCAGGATAGAAGAGCCAGAGTGGTTTCTCCAGGTATAGTCATCACATTTTTACTTTCACAGTGTAAGTATTCCATAGTTGAATTGTTCTTGGGAGAGTGAAAATATGCAAAATAGAAAAATATGCAAAATACGCAAAATATGCAAAATAGAAAAATAAAGGAAATCTGTCAAATGAGCAAAATAAGAGCTACCATTACTCTTGACGTACTGATGTTAAAGTCTGAAATAAACTTCTCTAAACTTCACCAAATTCTATTGGATTAGCAAGCAATTGAGTTATACAGTTAAGGCAGGTAAAGAACACCGAAAACATCTCCAAGAATATTTAGAGATTTGTAGCTTTAGAAGAGAGTTTCACAATTGCTGTACTAAGAACTTGTCTTTTTGCTATAATTAAACCTGAAATATCTTAATGATTACTGAAATATGAGGGTCATGGAGTGTATACTAAAATTACACAGTTTAAAGTTAGTCTACTGGAACATAAGTTGTAGAAATTAGATTGCCTAGGTCCGCATTCAGTCTAGTTTGTTTCTTCATCTGTACAATCCAGATAATAATATTGCCTCTTTCATAAAGGTCTGATATAAATCAAGCAAATTAATACATTTCAATCTCTGACATAGTGCTTGGCCTATAGCAAGAATGATATATGCCATTGTTTTATTACTTATTGATCAGAAAGATCTCAGCATCCTCAGCAAACACATAAAATCACAAAATCACATAGGCTATATATGAAATAAAAATTGAGAAGCAGGAGCACCCACTGTCAGCCTGAATGGTGACAGGTTCACTCTAAGTCATCTATAAAATAGAGAAAGATGAGTCTTCCTTTTTGATATCTTGAGTTATTGTGATAATTAAGTAAGATGATGACGTTGGAGAGGATTTCATGGATTTGTGATAACTATGCAATTTAGCGGTGTTGGTATTACCATGGTAGGGGAACCTCAAGGAGACGGTAGACCTTGAAGAAACAGCTAGCAAAAGAGCTTTCCCACTGTAGGCCGGGTGCTCAGATGCTGTATCAGGGCACAGGCTGAACTTTTCATTCACCACTTTTCATGATAATAATCAAAAGGAAAGAGAAAGAGAAAACTTACTCACCTAAATATGTATTCAGAATACTTTTCCACTTATTCAACTGTCAGTATCTAGGAAATGAAACTGTCACCTACTGAATGACCAAGCTGCCTGTCAAATCCCTCATGATTCCGGAAGCTGGTCCTCCATTTCAATACTAGCCTCTGAGTATTGTAGTGTTATAGGTTGCCTTCGTAATAATCTCGTCCCTACATTCTTCCTTTCCTGAAATGTCACTGTAAAATATCTTAACGTAATTCCTTACAGTACCTAAGGGAGTGATATACATATGCATCTACACACGTGACACATGTATGCATGATCATATGTCTATGATACATCACTATTTTTGTCCATCACACTTGTGGTGCTATAGCGAGGTGGTGGTAACTTTAAGAGTTGGGACCTATCTGCAGGAAATAGGTTGGGGGGGGGTGTACTTGATAGTGTCCTCTCCTCTCTTTTGCTTCCTGGCTTCCATAAGTTTAGTATCTCTGTCTGCTACATGGTGTCATCCTGATGTTCTGCCTCACCACATGTTCAAAGACAACAGAGCCAAATAACTATGAACTGAAACCTCTGAGGCCAAATTAACCCTTTTCTCCTTATAAATTTATTATGTTGGTTATTTTGGCATGGGGTGAAAATCTGATTAAGATAATCTATATCATTATTATCATTGAAAGTTTTCCTTGTAATGAAAATTCAAATTCTATTGTTTCCTTTGGTGAAAGATTTTATTGGCTGTAACTTTCTGTGGTTGTGTAATAAGGATCTTCTGACAGAAGACAGTTTTCGTTTGTTTATTTTACATCTTTAGGTTCTTAGTTAAAAGCACTAGGCTATTGTTAAAATTTTGATCACAGATTTTAAAATTGTTATTGAAAGCTTTTTCCAAATTTATAGATACCCCAATTCCTATGATAAAGAGGAAGGGACTGGGATTAAACCCCCAATACAGACTGTATTGAACTGGAACTTCCATGGCTCTCCTGGTGCTGATTTACACAACCATCCCAAAGCCATGACATGGATTCACTATGCTTAATAACCCTGTAACTATTTCAGAGGTTGTTACCTTACTGTTCTGGAAACACGGTTTGCAATGTACGTGTGCATTCTTGCTTTCAGTTGCTCTGTTCTGTTCTCTACTTCTAGGTTGGATCATCAGAAGAAAAATGAAGAAAACATTGCATTTTATTCACTACCCCCTTTTTTTTTTCCTAAGGCCTTGAATAATCTGTTAGGCAGAGAGCCAAAATTTGCCAGGGTATAAACTGTTCTACTGATGTAGAGCTGATATTTTTGAAAGTGAAATCTGTCTTGTCAACAGACTGCTTTTGGACAGTTTTGGACAGTAA
>PVKS010012055.1:14379-54990 GCA_004027875.1 Aplodontia rufa | reverse complement strand
TCACACGTGGGTGGCGGCTTGAAACTTCTCTGTTTATTCTTCCCGCACATCCGTAGATATAGCGAGAGCAGGCTACTAAGGGACCAATAGTGAAGTGGTAAACTAGCTTATTTCAGCCAATGAGGGACTATTATGTTGGTGGTGTCATCTATCATCGACCGGGAAGATGTGAAGAGAAAGAGAGAAAGCAGCACTCCAGTGTGGGCGCGTAGCTCGCCTTGCTCAGAGCGCACGAAATGTGAAGGGGGAGGAGAGAGAAGTATTATGGCGTCCAATATGGTGATTTTTCTCTTGCACAGAGCTCCACACATCACTAGCAAATAGAGAAATGCAAATCAAAACTTCACTCACCTCACTTCTGTCAGGGTGGCAAAAATGAAGAATATGGAGAATAAGAAGAGTAACAGATGCTGGAGGGTTTGTGGGAAGAGAGGAACACTATCACACTGTTGGTGGGACTGGTGGGACTGCAAGCTTGTACAGCCATTCTGGAAAGCAGTGTGGAGACTCCTCATTAAACTAGGGCTGGAACCACCTTATGACCCAGATATCCTCCATTTGGGTGTTTTCCCAAATGAGGCAGAATCAGCATACTACAGAGACACAGACACATCAATGTTCATAGCAGCTCAATTTACTATATCTAAACTATGGAACTTATCCAGATGCCCCTTGCTGGACAAGTGGATCCAAAAATTATAGTTACAAAAGCTATTATATATACATATATATATGGAGTTCTGCTCTGCTATTAGAGTAGAATGATATCATGGCATTTGCAGCCAAATGGATGAGATGGAAAAAATTATGCTGAGTGAAATATCCCAAACTCAGTCACTAAGGGCCAAATATTTTCTCTCATATGTGAAAGCTAGAGTAAAATCAAAGACAGATTGAAAATTAGCTAAGCTAAAAAATAAACTCAACATAGGTGAATTTTTACACAAAGAGGGGGAGCCATAACTGTGAAACTGGAGGGAGAAGGGAAGGGAGCAGGGAGGGGAAGGATGTATTTGGGAGTTATCAATGAAGTTGGAGGGAGGAATTAGGGGGGTTATCAATGAAGCTGGAAACCCTTGACTCCCATCAGAAGTCCAACTACCCACACACAGGTAAAGAGGATCATAAAATTCAATAATTGAAATACATATATAGGCTTAGTTCTGTCTATAACATGGGAACAAAGTAGGGGAGACATGGGAGCAGGGAGTGCTGGAAATAGGGAGACCCTGGACTAGGATCAGCCTTAACTTACTTTGTCAATATCCATACATGCATGAATATTTAACAATGACCCCCTCCATATGTAAGACTATGTTGAATGAATAAAAAATAATAGAGATGTTTATAAAACTTGATAATAACATGTTAACATTTGCTAAGACTTATGCTACAGTCCAAATTAGGTTAAGAATTTTAAGGTATATGATAAGTGTTATCTTCTAATCTGAGATGATGAATCTTTATTAAAACTTTATGAAATATATGACCCAATGAACATTAAAGCAAATGATATCATCAGGTATTTAATAAAGTGCTTAAGCTCTATTTTCATAAAAATCCTGCTGTCAGAAAAATTATCTAATGCATTATTCTTCTTATGGCTTCATAAAGATTATATTGTGAAATTAAATTTAGTATTGTTTACTTAATGACAGATCATATGATGTGAAGATTACATCTAGTATGACTTTAACACATGCAAGCAACAGATTAGATGGTTATCAATCCTTAATTCAGAAACACTTAACTTAGTGTCCAATACATATTAAGTGCTTCATGGAGGTTGTTAAATAATTAAGTCAAGTATAAACCTTCTGAAAACTGTTCTCTATACTTGGCAACATAAAAGTAGGAAAAAATAGTTTTCTTTGAAATTTATAATTATCATTTTATCCAGTCCCATTAAAGTTCTTACATTCTCATTTTTTATTTGTTCATCGTAGTTATACATAAAGGAAGGAATCATTGCCACATAATCATAATCTCATGCATAAATGTCAGAGCAAGCCAAGACTGATGCCAGATCATGATCACCCCCTTTAGGTTCTCCCCAATCGTATGTTTCCATCACTCCACCCCCATCCAGTTGGACCCCTCATGGAGGTCAAAGTTTCCCCGCTGGGTCAACAACCACCCACTCCCTCCCTCCAGCTGCCCCAATATCCCTCCCATTTCTACCCCCCATCCTGCCCCCCACCTCTCGTTCCCCAGCATCATAGGCAAGGTTCCCCCCATTCATGTAAAAACTCACCCATGTGGAGGTTATTAAGCTTAGCCTGTTTTCAATGTGTTTCTGATTGTGTTCTAGCTTCCACGTATGAGAGAAAACATTCAGCCCTTGAGTTTCTGAATTTGGGATATTTCACTTACCATAATTTTTCCATATCCATCCATTTGGCTGCAAATACCATAATATCATTCTCTCTAATTGCAGAGTAGAATTCCATTGTATATATTTATCACCATTTTTGAATCCACTCATCCAGTGAGGGGCATCTGGGTAGGTTCCATAATTTAGCTATAGTGAATTGAGTTGCTATAAACATTGATGAAGCTGTATGTCTATAATATGCTGATTGTAGCACTTTTGGGAAAATAACCCAGGAGTGCAATAGCTGGGTCATAAGGTGGTTCCAAAGTCTCCACACTGTTTTACAAAGTGGCTGTACAAGCTTGCAGTCCCAGCAACAGTGTGAAAGTGTTCCTCTGTTCCCACAACCACTCCAACATCTATCATTGTTCATATTCTTCATTTTTGCCACTCTGATAGGAGTGAGGTGGAATATCAATGAAGTTTTGATTTGCATTTCTCTGATTTCTAGTGATGTAGAACATTTTCTTACATTTATGAGCTTTTTAGACTTCCTGCACTGAGAAATTTCTGTTTAGCTCCCTAACCCATTTATTGATGGAATTATTTGTGGTTTTGGTGGTCAGTTTTTTGAGTTCTTTGTATATTCTGGATATTAGCCCTCTGTCTGAGGTGTAGCAGGCAAAGATTTTCTGCCATTCTTTAGGTTGTCACTTGATACTCTTGACTAATTCTTTAGCTGTGCAAAGCTTTTTAGTTTAATAGCATCCCATTCATTTATTCTTGGCTTTAATTCTGGTGCTATGGGAGTCTTGCTAAGGAAGGCAGTGCTGACACCTATGTCATGTAGTGTTGATCCTATTTTTTCATCAAGCAATTGCACAGTTGCTGGTTTATTTCCAGATTCTTGAACCATTTCAACTTGATTCTTGTTCAGGGTGAGAGGTAAGGATCCAATTTCAGATGTCTGCATATGGCTGTCCAGTTTGTCCAGCACCATTTGTTGAACAGGCTATCCTTCTTCCACACTATGCTTTTGCTGCTTTTATCAAATATCAGATGGTTAAAGATTTGAAGGTTTGTCTTGTATCTTTTATTCTGTCCTGATGGTCTTCATGTCTGTTTTTATACCAATACCATGCTGTTTTTGTTATTATAGCCCTATAGTATAATTTCAGGTCAGGTATTGTGGCATCTCCAACTTCCTCTTTATTGCTTAGTAATGTTTTGTTTATTCTGGGTCTTTTGTTATTCCATATGAATTTGAGAACTGCTTTTTCTATATCTGTGAAGAATGTCATTGGTATCTTGGTGGGGATTGCATTGAATAGATACTGGGCTTTTGACAGAATGGCCATTTTGATTTTATTGATTCTGCATAACCAAGAACATGTAATGATTTTCCATGTACTCAGGTCTTCTGCAATTTCTCTTTTTCATGTTTGATAGTTTTAATTGTAGAGGTCCTTTATGTCTTTTGTTAGATTGATGCCCAAGTTCTTTATTCTTTTTGAGGAAATTGTGAATGAGACAGAGTTCCTTATTTCTTTTTCAGTGAAATTGTTGCTGGAACATAGGAAAGCAAATGATTTATAAGTATTGATCTTACAGCCAGCCACTTTGCTGAAATCCTTCATAAGCTCTAGAAGTCTTCTGGTTGAGTTTATTGGGTCTTCTAGGTATAGGATCATGTCATCAGCCAATATAGATAGCTTGACTTCCTCTTTTCCTATTTGAATTCCTTTGATTGCTTTTTCTTGTCTGATACTTCTGGCTAGGGTTTCAAGGACTATATTGAATAAGAGTGGTGAAAGTGGACATCCTTCTCTTGTTCCTGAATTCAGTGGAAAGGCTTTCAGTTTTTCTCCATTAAGCATAAGGTTGGCTATGAGTCTGTTTTAAATGGCTCTTATAAAATTAAAGTATCTTCCTTTGATCCCTATCTTCTCCAGAGTTTTGGGCGTAAATGGGTACTGAATTTTATAAAGGCCTTTTCTGCATCAACTGAGACAATCATATGATTTTTATTTTTAAGTCTCTTTAAGTGGTGAATTACATTTATTCACTTGTGTATGTTGAACCACCCCTGGTTTCCTGGAATGAAGCCTACTTGATCTTTTGGATGTATTTTTGGATCCAGATAGTTAAAATTTTATTAAGGGATTTAGCATGTATGTTCATCAGGGAAATTGGTCCGTAGTTTTCTTTTCTTGATGTGTCTTTGTTGGGCTTTGGTATTAGGGATATATTTGCTTCATAAAAAGAGTTTGGGAGGGTTCCAACTCTTTCAATTTCATGGAAAAGCTTATAGAGAGGATTTGTGTTAATTCTTCTGTAAAGGTCTGGTAGAATTCTGCCATGAATCCATCATGTCTTGGTATTTCTTTTTTGGAAGGCCTTTGTTTGCTCTTCCAATTTTGCTACCTGAGATTGGTTGGTTTAGAATTTCAATATCCTCCTGTGTTAATTTGGGAATGTTGGATATGGCAAATTATTTGTTTATTTCTTCCAGGTTTTCAAATTTGGCAGATTATAATTTTTAAAATAAATTCTGATAATCTTCTGGATTTTGTTTGAGTTAGTGGTGATATCTCCATTTTCATCTTTGAGTTTGTTGATTTGCTTCAGTTCATTCTTCCTTTTGGTGAGGTTAGCAAGGGGTCTGTCAATCTCATTTATTTTTTCAAAAAAAACAACTCTTTGTTTTATTGATTATTTGTATTGCTTTTCTGTTCTTAATTTCATTGATTTCAACTGTGATCTTCATTATTTCCTGTCTTCTATTAGATGTGGGATTGGATTAGTCCCCTTTTTGTAGGGATTTGAGTTGAAGCATAAGTCTGTATATTTGGGCTCTTTCCTGATTTTTTATGAAGGCACTCAGTGCTATAAATTTACCCCTTTAGAATGATTTCATACTATCCCAGAAAGTTCAGTACATTGTTCCATCATTCTCATACATTTCTAAGAATTTCTTGATTTCTGTTCTCATTACCTCTTATCTATTCTTCGTTTAAGAGGGTACTATTCAATTTCCAAGTATTTGAGTAGTTTCTGTTATTTTTCTTGCTGTTAATTGCTAAGATCATACCATTGTGGTCTGACAGGACACATGGGACTACATCTACTTTTTTACGTTTGTTAAGGTTAGCTTTGTGGACTAGATTGTGGTCTATTTTGGAGAAGGATCTATGAGCTGCTGAGAAGAAGGTAAACTCAGCCAATTTGGGATGGAATTTTCTGTAAATGCCTGTTAAGTCCAGTAGATTTATAGAGTTGTTTAGGTTAGAGATGTCTTTCTTGATGTTTTGCTTTGATGATCTCTATTGTTGATAACAGTGTATTAAAATTTCCCAATATGTTTGTGTTGAGATTGATGAGAGGTTGAACGTCCTTGAGTGCTTTTTCTATATATTTGGAGGGGCTGTAATTGGGTCCTTAAATGCTAATTATTGTTATGTCTTCTTGATGAATTGTCCCTTTACTATGATATAGTGACCGTCTTTGTCTTTTCTGACTAGTTTTTGGTCAAAATTAACTTTATCAGATATAAGCATTACAACACCAACTTGCTTTTTTGGACCACAAGCCTGGCAGACATTTTGTCAAACTTTTACCTTCAGTCTGTGTCTATTTTGTTTGTGAGGTGTATCTTCTGTAGGCAGCATATTGTTGGATTTTGTTTTTTGATCCAATCAGCCAATCTGTGTCTTTTGACTGGGGCATTGAGTCCATTCATTTTCAGAGTTAAGATAGATATGGGAATCTGGGTTCCTGATGTTGTGACTATTGCCATGTTTTGTGCCATCTTGGATATCTTTCAGTGTTTTTGTAAAAATTCACTTTCTTCTTTTTAAGGATTTTGGAAGTTGTTTGTATTTTCCTCTGAATGAAGTATGTCCTTGAGAATTTTCTGTAGCACAGGCTTTGTGTTCATATACCTTGCTACCTTGAATTTATCATTGAAGTATTTAATTTCCCCATCACATTTAAAGCTGAGTTTTGAAGGGTATGTTATCTTTGACTGAAAAGTATTTTCTTTGAAACCTTGAAAAATATTGTTGCATGTTCTCCTGCCTTTATTTTCTGATGTGAGAAATCCATAATGTTCCTAATTGGCCTGCCTCTGAGTGTGATTTGGTGTTTGTCCCTTGCTGCTTTTAGGGTCCTTTCCTTGATTTCTCTGTTATTCATTTTATAGATGATGTATCTCAGTGAATTTCTCATTTGATTAAGTCTGTTTGGTGTCCTATAGGCATCTTGAATTTGATTTTCTGGATCAATTCTGATATGGGGAAAATTCTCCTTTGCAATTTCACTTAGAACAATCCTAATGTGCCTTGTTTGCTGTTCAGTATTTTCTTCAGTCCTAATTACTCTCATGTTATTTCTTCTAATCTCATCAAATACTACTTTGAAGTTCTGTTCATGCACAGTAAATTTCTTTTCTTGTCTGTCCTCCTTGAACTCAACGTTACACAGCCTGTCTTCATTATCTGATGTTCATTCTTCTAGAGCTGAGTTTCCATTTTCTTCTTAGTTTTCTCTGGTATTAGTATTTTCCAATGAGCTTTTTATTTGATTGACAGTATTCTTCAATTCTAATAGCTCTGCTACATCTTTTTTCAGACTGTCTAGTTCTTTGTATATGTGATCTCTCATGTCCTAAACTTATTCTCTTATGTCTTAAATCTTCTTTTAATTCTTTGATTGAATTACTAATCATATTGTTGATGCTTTTTTTAGGTTTTCATCTAGGACCCTGACCATGGACACCTTGGGTGGAGTGCTGTGGGATTGAGGTGAAGGATTACTTCCCTTTTTCCTCATTTTCAGTTACTAGGAGTGTGGCTTAAGGTCTGACACTGAATAATTCTCTTGGAGTCTTTGTTGATGGTATCAGAGCTTTTTAGCTCTTTGCTTAGTTGGGCTGGTGTACAATTTGGGTAACACAGTCCTATGGTGGGTACTCCAGTCTGTGAAGTATTGTGGGCATTTAGGTTTCCAGTTCCTCAGGAGATAGGGGATAGAGTCAATAAGTGCAGCCACTGCATACACCAGAAAATGTCAACTATAACTGTTATAGCATGAGCATTTATAGGAGCAATTGGATTAACAGTTTTATTCCTTGATAGATTTCACAGTATACTTGGTTAGCAAGCAAACACTCATTTTAAAGTATGGTATTCATTTCAGTTTACCAAGATCTCTGTAGGTGAGGGGGGAAAATGTCTAGAGAACAAAGGGAATGAGGGAGGCATGTAGTGTGGAACATGTGGATTAGGATATAGAGCTACAAGGTAGTAGAGATGATGTAGGCTATTCTGCTAGCAATAAAGAAAAGATAGAAATGGGGTGAGAGTGGGTTAATGACTTTGAAGAAAGATGAGAGAGATCAGAATACAGTTTAGGAATTGACTGAATAAAGGGAAGAAGGGGGTAGTAAAGACTGGGGATCTTTTCAGACCAAAGAGATTGAGGACTGGTTTGCAAAATTGCAGACTGCCACAGATCAAACCCCAGCAATATGGACACAATAGACAAATACAACAAATCACACTGACAATAAAAAGCAATAAAACACATACACACAGACACACACACACACACAAATACATGCACTAAGAAACATAAAACCCAAGAACAACAACAGATATATATATAAAAGTTGGGAAGGTTCTGAGTTATTACAACTCCAGTCAAAATGTACTGTGGGGGTATGTATTCATAGCCGACTTCTAGGTGGAATAACTTCTCAGTTGAGTTTTTCGGAGGGAATGCATTTTGGTGATCTCAGCTGACAGTGAGATTCCCAGGAGGCCTCCCAGAAATTTTTTCTGTAGAGAGGTTGCAAACATTCACTTTCCCTGCTTCCTGTGAGAACAGATTTCAAGGCCACTTGAGTTGCTTTCTTGGGCAGTTTAGTGTCTGCCTTCCCAAACTCTTGTCCTACTTCAGCCAGGGTCCCAGGAGCCACTGGGAGTCTTGTGGATTCTTGTGCAGTTATAAGGGACTCTTGCTGTTTCAAGGAGAGTGGCCAGCCTGAACTGAGCTCACCTGGGACCGTTATTGCCCCACTCTTAGGTGTCTTGAGATCCCCACTTGACCCAAGAGATGATGGGTGGAGCTTTCACAACCCCAGCAAGGGGAGGCAGGCATGAAGGAGACACCAGACCAGCTAGACCAGTGTCTGTGGAGGTCTCAAATGCAACCCCTTTGGGGAGTGGAAGCCCAGTCCCATTTGGAGCACCCAGAACCTATGGACAACTTCTGTTTACAAAATTCAGGGTCTGAAAGTAGAGGAAAGCTCTGGATCCAGGCTGCCTCTTTGGTTCATAGTTCCCTGAGGCTGACACTAGCCTCTGCCCCACCTGAGGGTTTCAGGCAGTATCTATTGGATCTGAAGGCCTAACCCCTTCAGGGTATTTAGGTTGCATTGAGCAAAATCCTGGCCTCTGACACCATTCACTGATTAATTAGGCACATAACAGGGTGGGCAGATAGCCTGTAAAGGTGAGTCCCTAGAACAGTAGGGAGGGTCCTCCAGGCCCACATAGCCCCCAGGGCAGACAGTCAAAACACTGGGAGCCTGGAGCTGCTCTTCCAGACTGTGCTCACTATTCCACTCTGTATGTGGTGATTTTGTGTTCACTGTTCATGAAGCAGTTTCCTATATCACCCTTCAGTAGGTTTTAAGCTGGCAGAGCCACCCCAATTCTTTGCACAAGCAGATTCACGGGACTCTATTTTGTGTGTATTAAAGTCATTTCGTGGTTCCTGCTGCTGCTGTCACCCCAGGGAACCAGAGTCCCGAACCCAGGTTCTGCTGAGTGCTCACCACTGTGCCTGAATTTATTTACTTGTGCGCAGCATCCTCCCCTCCAGGGCAGAATCCCAGCCTGCTGCTGGCTGGGAAGTTGGCGCTGGAAAATTATCAATTGGGACTTCCTGCACTTTCAGCTTTTCCACAGTTCCATGTCACTAAACTTCCCTCTGTGGATAGGAATGAATTTGGAGAGAAATCTTGCCATCTACCCACCTCACAGTTGATACCTCTCCGGCAATCGGCGTCCCACAATCAGGGAGAAACTTTTCACTCAGCTCTACCATGGGTCGCCATCAAGTTCTTACATTCTTAAGGGTTATTTTTATATCTGGGAAAGTGACATCATGCAATAATCACTCTAGCTTTCATCCTTTACTATCATCACATACAAAGAACCAGACACTCTAATAGGAACATATCATTTTGTGCAGTAGCATATGGAACTATTTCTTTTGTGACCCTGGTAAAAATTCTGAATTCAATAAGTAAAGAATAAATATGCTTTTCTCTCCCACTCTCATGCCAGCTTAAATTAGAAAGGCATGGTAATTTCAAAGAAAAATCAGGCAAAGAATGAGAGATATCTTTTTATCAAATAAATTGTTGGAATTGTTTCAAAAGGGAAATCCTTAATCTTTAGACATAGATGACCCTATCTGGATACATAATTAAAAAGAAATGCAAAAATATTCATTCTGTTTTCTGAATTTATAGGCTGCTGAGGTAGGTCAGGAGAGCTGAGAGGGGAAAGCATATACACCAGTGATAGGTTTTAGCACAGATGAATTTAGATATAGGAATAATGAGACAAAAAAAATTAGCAATTTCCTAAAACTAAAAACCAATGCATTTCATAAGACTTATATTTCTTCATAAAAATGTACTACTTTGAAATCATGAAAGTAATTCATTTTTGCCCTAAATGGGACATACGTACTCCACATCACACTTCCATATTTGTTGTCATTTGTAGCTCCCCGCCCTGGGTTCTGGAGCGGGGAACGGCCTCGGGGGACCTTAGCCGTTCCCCGGGGGGCCAGCAGGACATTGGGAACCGGCAGCCGGCGCCGGCAGGACAGATCTGGGGGCGGGGGGAAGAGGAGTCGCTCCTCGCAGCGTTCCTGTGCGAGAATCGGGCAGAACGACCTTGCTAGCCGTCCTCCAAGGGGCCGAGTTAGGGCGGGGACGGGGCGAGGAGTCGCTCCTTGCAGTGTTCCTGTGCGAGAAGCGGGCAGAATGGCTTAACGCTGGGCCGTCCTCTGAGGGGCTGAGTTAGGAAGGGTTGGGGAGCCGGGAACAAGGGGGCGAACGCCGGCAGCTGGAATACGGGACCTGGATCTTCTAAGCTGCTGATCTCTCTGACGTCTCTGCTGCTGCTTCTGCTTCTGGCTGCTGCTTCTTCTCCTCTGGTTTTATGCTTTCTCTTTGGCTGCTTCTTCCTTGGGCCACTTGCTTCTTTTGGCTGCTTCCCTTCCTTTGGCTGCTTCCTTTACCTGACTAGCTGCTACTCTATTTATCCATTACAATAGCCAATAGGATACAATACAAACATCTTTCTCCAATTGTAACAAATGAGTGGCCGAATAGCTTAGTCATGCGGTCAGGCAATTTGCTAATTACAAGCCACCTGAACCCCTTAGAGTTGTTTACCACCAATTCTACAAGCCAGCTGAACCTCATGTTCCCAACAGTCATTGGTAACTGAAACCATTGTGTGAAGTAATAGGCTTCCCATATTTCCCAGAGTCCCTACTTGTACCTAACGTTCTCCTAACGCATCCAAGCCTTACCTGTCAGCACTAACTCTCTTAGATTGCTCCAAACCTTTGTAACACTTGAGCATAAAATGTAAAATCGACAATGTAAGAAATAATTTAAAGGATAATAAAATCATAATTTATAAGCTTCCCATAAAGAAAAGTGCAGACCCAGGTATCCTGATGATAAATTTCTCTGAATACTTAAGGAATGAATTATAATTTTTATGCAAACTATTTTATTTAATAAAAAAAAGATGAAAATACTTCCTTGTTCATTCTTGTAATCAACATCATGATATGAACTTTAGAAGAATGGAAAATTATAACATTTCTTGTATCTATGCAAATAAAAAATAAAATATTTATATATGCATATTTCACTGTGTCCTAGTAGAAGTTATTTCATAAATTTGAAATTACCTATCATACCAAAGACAATCTTACATGTAATTTATCACATTAACAATAACTGCAGAAAATACATAACCATCTTCAGAGGCAAAAAAAGCATTTGATAAAATTAATCAACCATTTATGATAAACACTCTCAGAGGCGGATTAGAAGGAATCAGGAATCTTCATTAATTTCTTAACGGGCATTTGTAAAACCCTACAGCTAACATCATAATCTATGTTAAAATATGTAATCCTTCCTGTTCAAGATTATAAAAAGACAAAAATATCTAATTAGTTCTTTTCAATTATTTTTTGACAGTGCAATGCAATTAATTAATTAAGCTATAAAGATTGGAATAAGTGAAATTATTTTTACTAAACATGACATAATGCATCTAGAATATTAAAAGAATTTACAAAACATTAGTATTAATGTTATTTCTTAAAATATTATTATTCATGTTATTTTAACAAGGGATTGATTCAGATATTTGAGTAATTTCCTATTATTTGCTTCATCTCAGAATTTTACAGAGTTCACATTCTTTTCCTTGGAAAACAATGATGGAATTTACTCATCAGAAGTCCCATGCAATAACATTTGGACCATTAATTATTAACGACAGCAACTAGAAATTTTGTGGACTGTTTCTACACCTGTATACCCAAACCTTGTAAGCTGAAGTAAGTAAAAGCAGAGAATAATGGACCGTAAAGAGAATTCATTGATGCTGTCATGCCCAGCAGATGATTTGACAAGTATGATGAAGGAATGAAATATTTCAAATTGTGAGGTCAAGGTGGAGATGCTAGATATCAGGGCAAAGTTCACATAAGCACAATAATCTATAAAATACATATAATTTTTTCCATCATATTATAATGATGAGCTCAGTGAATTACTGAGCTTGACACATCTTTCTGGGAATTTGGTAATCTAGTTATAATGAGAGATGTGAAATCAAAATTTAGAAGTGATTTTAATGTATCAATTAATTTTATTTACATTTTACTCCCTGCTTTTAGAAGCATGTTTTTAAAATAGATTAAATACTCTCACATCTTCATTTTATTTTTCAGGGATCTCAAAAATTTTGATGTGTAAAATTAAATCTAAATGGGTCAAAGATCTGGATATTAAGCCAACAACTTTAAACTTACTAGAAAAAGAAGTAGGGTCAACACTACCGCACGTAGGAGTCAGCAGTGCCTTCCTCAACAAAACTCCCATGATGCAAGCAGTAAAGTCAAGGGTAAATGAATGGGATACAATTAAATTAAAAAGTTTTTGCACAGCTAAAGATCTAGTCAAGAGCATCAAGAGAGAACCTACAGAATGGGAGAAAACCTTTGCCTGCTACACCTCAGACAGAGGGTTAATATCCAGAATACACAAGGAACTAAAGAAACTAAACACCAAACTCACAAATAATCCAATCAACAAATGGGCTACGGATCTAAAAAGAAACTTCTCACCAGTGGAAGTCCAGAAAGCCCATTAATATATGAGAAAATGCTCTATATCATTAGTTATAAGGGAAATGCAAATCAAAACTTCAATGAGATAGCACCTCACTCCTGTTAGAGTGGCAAAAATGAAAAATTCTAACAACAAAAGGTGCTGGAGGGACTATGGGAAAAGAGGAACAGTGTTACCCTGCTGGTGGGACTGCAAACTGGTTCAGCCACTATGGAAAGCAGTGTGGAGAATCCTCAAAAAACTAGGGCTGTAACCACCTTATGACTCAGCTATCCCATTCCTGGGTATTTTCCCCAAAGAGTTAGAATCAGCATATTATAGTGATGTGGCTTCCTCAATGTTTATAGCAGCTCAATTTACTATAGCTATATTATGGAACCAACCCAGATGCCCCTCACTCAACAAGTGGATACAAAAACTTTGGTACATATATACAATGGAATACTACTCGGCCATTAGAGAAGATGATATCATGGTTGGAGATGGAAAGAATTATGCTAAGTGAAGTATCCCAATCTCAGAGACTCAAGGGCCGAATGGTATCTCTCATCTGTGGAAGCTAGACTACATGGGGAAGCAGTATGTTAGACGACTAAGCTAATAATAACTTCAAATTGTATGATTCTCAACAAAACAGGGAGACGACTCCCTGACTCCCTAGGACACTTGAAGGCGTAGAGAGGGGGCCTGGGGGGAGGGAGGGGGTAGGAAGAAATCCTAGGAGACTGGAGGGTGGGAATGTGGGGGATTCATCTCAGAAGATCTCTGTCCTACATGAGATATCCATTTAACTCAGGAGTTCTGGGGGAAACAGCAACAGGGGAAACCCAAGCTGGACATGCCATGATATGGCATTAGCCCTGGATAACTAAGTATATATACATTGGCTCTTGAATGTTTGATAATGTTTCCCCCTCAATTGTATCTCTATATCCATCTAATAAACAAAAAAAAAGAATTATCAAAAAAAATAAAAAGAATGATCCACAAAAAAGAATCTTGATGTGTGATTTTAATAATTAAAATTCTAAAATGTGTAGATATTCTAATTTTTTAGTAAATTTTAAACACAAAAAGTAAGCAAAGAATACACAAAATCAAAGTAAGTGAAAAAAGAAAATAATTTTGACATATGTGTCAAGTAAGTTGGGGGATATTTTTATTAGTGACTTTAACTATTAAAGAAATTTACATAGTTGCCAGACTTATCCTTGTATTTATTGGCTTGATTTTAAGTCTATTTTTCAGAGTAAACAGTGACATCTCTAGCATACTCCACCTCTGTGTGTGAACATATGTCAAACACACAGAAAAGTCATGGCTGATCAGTATCCTTGGGGAAACAAAGGGTCCAATTAAGGGGAAACAAAGGAAGCAGGCCCTCACCTATGCATGCATATGTGCAGGTATGCTCAACACGCACACACACCTTGTGGGTAAATAGAATTAGACATGTTATCCCTGCTTAAAATCAAACTTGATTTCATCTACCCAGTAGTTGGTTTCACTTATATGTGTACAACCCACATATTTCATCTGTGTGGAACACATTTTAGTATTGTATTTTTTTATTAAAAAAAGCTACATTTTAAAATTCGTAATGATTATTTTTAAGATAAGTAAATCAAATCACAGAATTGTGATTGAAGCTACTGAGGCTTAATAATTAGAAATTTGTTAATCTTTCAATGTCAATATTTAAATATGTGTTTAAGCGTGATTAACTTAATGGTATGAAAAAGTAGAAAAAAATTTCCTACTGTTTTTATATCAAGTTTATGTTTTGATAGGTAATTTAAGCTATCACTTTAATACATACACACACAAAATTATATATTACACAAAATATCAAATTATGGAATGTAAAGAAATTCTGATGAGACAAATAAGCTGCCTTTTAACCTAGTAATTACCTTACTTTCCTAAAAGCAACCTGAAAATGTTGTTCATGATTTAGCATCTAAATTTTATTTGAATAAAAGCAAAATTTCCATTAGTTTTTTCATTAGAAACTTTGCATTATAATTAATTCACAGGAAAAAGTAAATTCCTAAATTTTTTCCTAAAATTATGAATACCAAAAAGGCATAATAGATATTTTAAATTATTTTTTTTATTTCTTGGATATATTAATGTTATAAAAGTAACTCTAACTTTCAGTATGAAAGTAACTCAAAATAATTAGCAGCAGAGATTACTAAACAAAATCAAATGTTCCTTCTAAAAATTTATAAGAAATGTATTATTTCTATATACCTTAAGGAAAATTTCCATTTGGAAAGTTTCCACAGGATTTCAAAGCATTTTTTAAATGAAACTATCATATACAGTGCAAACTCTAAGAGTCAATGATTTAGGAATGTAACTAAATTTTCTCTGCAAACTTTTATAACCACTAATTTGAGATGTTCTCCCATCCTGACATTAAAGCCTTAAGCATATTTCCTGGGGGAATAAAAAGAAAAACAATTTTTTTAACAGCAGGAAGCGAATAAAATCTTCTTGGGGTACTGAATGAATCTTTTGCTACTTGGACTCTCATATTTGCAAGGAGCAATCTGATCTTCACAGTTCAGATCTATCAAGCTACTCTCCTCCTTCTCCACATTCCACCCCTGCTTCAAGCCTATTTTCCTCTAGTTACTATAGAAGGGGAAAGAAAACCTTTACCCATATCCTTTTGGAGAAGCCTCTGTTATTGCCATTTGTCACATCACAGGTCTTTTGATATCCAGGCCCTGAAGCTCCTGAATGCAACAAATTTATTGAGATGGTGGCTTTTCTCCACAGAGTGGGAGGAGAAACGATAGTGAACCACTCTATTTACCTTGGTTGTCTCAATTTTGCTTATCGTTCAAAGCGAATTACCATAAAGTGAGAACACTTGAAACTGACACAAAAACACTTGATGCTTTGCATACTCTAAGAAGTTGCACTGCTGCTTGGGAGTTGACTTATGAAGTATTTAAAAGCAAAATGATAGGATTCACTTTAAAGTCCATACTTCCAACTTCATATCTAAAATCAGACTCTAAGGGAATCCAAAACCTATAAATGCATATGAGTCGGAATATTTGGCTGGAATGAAATGTCAGATGCCTCCTGCTATGGGCTGAATGGTTATGTCCCCAAAACACTCAATTGGAATCCCTAACTCGTAAAGCAATGATATTTGGAGGTGAAGACTTTGGGAGCTAATTAAGCTTAGATGAGATCATGGAGGTGGGAACGTCATGGTAGAATTTGTGACCTTAGAAGTGGAAAACAGACACTTCTCCCAGCTCCATCATCTGTGTAAGGACATGGCAAAAAGGCTGCCAGCTATGAGCCAGAAAGTGACCCTCGTAAGAGCCTCATCTACCAGCACGTTGATCTTGCACTTCTCGGATTTTGTAACAAGGAGAAATATATTTCTGTAGTTTAAGCCATGCAGTCAGAGGAATTTTGATATAGTAGCCAAACTAGACTAAGATACCTCCTTAAACCAAGAATGTGCTTTTCTATCTTGCTGCTACTCACACTGAACCTGCAGACAGCCTTACTCCTGGAATCTTTATTCATTATGCTACCTGCATCACTTTGGAAGCATTTGGGTTGAGTGCCTGTTTTATGGGCAAATTAATTTCTTAGCAATCTCACTGCAGACAAAAATGCCACATGCCTCATATTCCTGCCCTCCAGGGTTCTGCTTGCCGTCAATTCTTTTCATTTATTTATTTATTTATTTTAAAGAGAGAAGGACACAGAGAGAGAGACAATCAATTTTTTTTATTGAGTTTTTCACATGGCTTTTGTTGTTCTGACACTTAGTTGTGTACATGGGTGCTAGGGTTTGAACTCGTGTACTTGTGCATGCCAGGCAAGTGCCGTAACCACTGAGCCACCACTACAGCCCCTATTCAATTCTTTTTAGAAGCCTCCTACCCAAAGGGATTTGTCTTACTCATTGCCATCCCTTGGTATTTTTTTTTTCATGGGTAGTGCACTTCCCCAATATTCCTTTAAAACTAACACCAGGTCTGGGGAAGTAGCACAGTGGTAGACAGATTGCCTGGCATGTGTGAGGTCCTGTGTTCAATCCCCAGCACCATGACAGATAGATATAGATATATATATATATGCACATACATACATATATAGATAGATAGATAGGCAGACAGATAGATAAATAATCAATTATTTAATTCCCACCAGAGCTGGGAAGATTGCATAATAATCTTTGAGAAGTACAATGTCAAAATCATAGGTCATTGACTGCTCTTGGCTGTCACATAAAGTCCGCTGAGGACTCGGGCCCTCCAAAATGTTTTATTTAAAACTCCCTCTTCCAATAGAAAATGCAAGCACATTTGTTTATTATTGCAGTCATCTAGAGTATAGTTTTTGGACAAAGTGCGCACACACACACACACACACACACATAAATGTACACACATGCCATCCAAAAGGAAAATATATTGTTAGAGACAATATAATTTAGTACATGCTGAAAAGGAATAAAATAAATTTTATAAATGTTAATCATTTAAAAGTTCTCAATAAAGTGATTTTTCAGAGTTGAATTTAATTTCAGTTTCCTATTTCATTCTTGAGAAGACAATTTATGAGGTCTTATTCTCTTTCTGATGTCCACTAGATAACAGAAGGGAAAGTTTTGAGATTATCAGCTTAATTATGAACAAATTGTATTCTATTTTTTTCAATATCTTATCACAAGTTTATTTAGTAAGTGAATTTACAATGGGAGAAGAATATACTCATAACATGAGCTCATTTATTTTGGGGGGGTTACATGAACTTTTGTACTGATTTTTATTTCTATTTGTTTTGTATTTTTTAGAGAGAGGGGCAGAGATAGAGAGAGAGAGAAGTAAAGAATCAACTTTATTTAGTTTTTTATGTGACTTTCATTGCTCCAACACTTTGCTGTGTATGTGATGCTGGGGTTTGAACTCAGGTCCTTGGGCTTGCCAAGCAAGCACCATAACCGAGGAGCCAGTGCTCCAGCCCTATTTTTTTTATTATTTTGCATGTAGTTTTTATTTATATATAAAAGTATTATTAAACAAACATAATGTTGGGTAGTACTGATTAAAATATAAATAGATCACAATATTTTACCTAAATTACACAAAACAAAATTGAAGGGATTCTATGTACACAAATCTTTAAAATATAAAAAGTGATTCTAATCTTCTGAAATACTAATACATATATAAATCATCTGTAAATCTTGTAAAATGTAGTTCTCAGTTAGTATATTTAAGTCATTGCATTTCTAAGCTTTAGGTGACGCTACAGCAACTCACATACTGCAGCCACACTGAGTGGCAAGGATATATGTGTGCATGTTAAAGTACAGAAAAAGGGGCACACAACAGCAAAATTTGAACAGTCATCCAAAGACTTAGTAACTCTTTGTACTTTTATATTTATTTATTTATTATTAAGAAATTTAATTATTGTACAATCAAAAATGCATCCAAAATAACAATATGATATGTTAAGATTCTTAAGTCAGATTTACCCTCTGGATCCCTCCAATTGCCCCCCCTCCTTCTTGCCCTAAATTATGTGTAGTAACGCCTTTAAGAATTAGTAATTTTACTAGGTAGAGAATCTGGTGAAAGGTAATTCTGCAGGAAACACAACACACACAGGCAAAGCTTTGGAAGCTCTAAAAAACAAAGCTGCTAGGAACAAATATTCAAAGTGTGGCTTTACTTTATCATGCAGAGCAGTTAATTAGGGAGACACTGTCTAGTCAGCTACTCCCAGGTAGACCCAAGAAATGGGGAAATATGCCCCTTCATCTGTACACCAGCTTCCTCATTCTCTGCATTCTCTCCTTTCCCTCACCCGACTCTTATTTCATGCCCTCTTTTTAATTGCTTTCATCCTAACTACAGATCGTGGCTATTTCATTAGGCTTTAAAAGTTTCCCTAAGCAGAAGTGTTTATAGAGAAATACGTACTTGCTACAACCAAAGGAAAAAGACTATTCTTATAGAATGATGTGTGATACATTTATAGAGTGCTGAAAGAAATTCATAGATTTTCTGTACTTGGGAAGTGAATTTATTGACTCTTTCCATATATTAAAACTTGCTTAATTAATGTGTGGCTACCAGTTGTTTTACAGAGGGTAAAGCTGACCATGTGTGGGTTTTGTAGTTAAAAAAAAAAAATTGAGGGATAGTGGAACATCTAAGTGTTGGCATTATTTCGGAATTGTTTTTATTAAGTAGTGATCTGAGGAAAGAGAAGAATTTAGCAGACTGTCTCGGTGCTGCATTTGGGCTTTATTTATCAAGAGTCCAAATGTGGCTGAATAATTAGTATATTATTTTTAATGGGCAAAATGTTTAGCTCAAATTCAGACTTAAATAGCAACACTTTTGTATCAAAGATTAACAGTCACCTATTGCAATGAATTTTTTTCTTCCTCTTTGCAAAACAAATTGAGATTACTTTTCATAGTCTCATTTGAATCTTGTTGTAGCTATGGGACTAGGTTCTAGGCAACAAATTAGACCCCACAGATAGTGAAGGAGTTAATCAATGAGAACTGAATGGAGGGCCTGGAGCAGTGGCTCAGTGGTTGGAGTGCTTGCCTGGCATGTGCAGAGAGACCAGCGTTCAAACCCCAGGACCACATGTACAACTAGGTATTGGAGAAACAAGAAGAAGAAGAAGAAGAAGAAGAAGGAGGAGGAGGAGGAAGGAAGATGAAGAAGGAAGAAGCATTTGATTCTTAGTAGTATTCTTACTGTTTTATGCATGTAATGTAATTTAGTCTTCCCAATAATTATTTGAGATGAGTACTACGGTTACCTTCATTTCAACAATGGGGTAGAACTGAGTTTAAGGAAGATAATGAAAGGTTGAGCACAGATTCAAATTCATACTGAGGCTAATAATGTAATTATGTCTATTATGCTTTCTAAATGTCTTAATGAAATTGTCATCAAATATTTATATTTCTGCTTTCTCCACCTACTCACAAGAAGTTTTCAGTGATACCCTCTTCCTTTCATGTTTAGTTGTTTTTATGACTTTCCCCTTAAACAGATCAAATGCTTTTTTGTTTAATTTATTCCTACAGTTTCTAGCATTTAATTTCATATGTTTCTGAAAGTGAGATGGGGGTGGAAGGAAGGAGGAGAGGATTAATGCCTAATGTTATGGCCACAATTACTTATACCTTTATTAGTAGAGAGATACAATCTTCCTTGTCTGAAAAAAAATAATAAATCTTTCATGATTTTCAAACTCATCAAGTAAATGTAATGCATTAAATTTACTGAATTCTGAGACTTCAGGTTTTTTTTGTTTGTGATGTTTTTATCCTACTATTCATAGTAGCACCCACTCTGTACACCAGATGGCATGATCTACTCTAGCCAGAGAAATATGAATCACCAATTCTAAAACTTGTGAAAAAGAAATTGACTTCTCACATCTTATTCTCATTATTTACATGGAAAGTGACCATATATTTAAATTTTTTCTTTTTTCTATAAACACACATTTGTTTAATAGAGTATATGTGTATATGATTATACCAAAATGACATTCATATTTGTAAATATATTTGGCTTACAAGTTCTATAAAATGCTTAGTATTGTAATCCATTAATTTATTAAATACTTTATACTGCTAAAAGCTATCACTGCTGAAAACTGATATTAAAGAAGTTGTACACATTGTATCAAGAGAATAGACATGTGATGAGCTCACACTGTGCTAGGAGATAAGCAGATTCTGAAAATATTTGTCATCAGCCTCAATATGACACTCCTCTTCTGCTTCCTCCTGGATTTACTGGAAATTTTTGATGTTTTTAGTGTCTTCTTAAATGAAACATTGGTTATTTCCTAAGAACAAGAATGACTTTGTTCCGATCTTGGCTTCACCATTTAGTAAATATATGACATATCAAGTCAATTTTGTGTCTGCCAATTTTATTTTATGGAAAGTAGGAGTGATCATAATTTTCCTACTTCAATAAAATTATATGAGAACAGCATTCTAATACACACAAGATTTAAAATAAAAAGTATTCAATAAGTATTTTCCATTAGTAAAAAATTGAGTTAATAGATGCAGTTCTAATAAGAATTCTAAAGAATTCTTTGAAAAAGAGAAGCAACAAGAAAAATTTAACAAGAAATTTTAGGAAAAGGAGGTTATATATTTTACATGTAAGGCAAACCAAATATAATATATTTGGTTTTAATTTTAGTCTTAGAAATAGTCACACATATCTCAATTTTCAAAACTATGTAGGAATTTGCAAAGCAAGGAACTCCCCCACCAACAACAGAGAAAAAGAATAGTTGTCTAGGACTTTAGTTTTAGGACTCTACCACCTACTTTAAAATAGTCCTTACTGAGATATTGATGTAAAGTAAAAGGCTTTCTAAAATCTCTAAACAATCTCTCAAATGATCTCAGTAATACCACAAAACAATGTCCAGGACAACCATTGGGAAAATGGCACATATGAAAGGGATTCATTACTGAAACAATATTAGTTTAAGAAAACCTTGAAACTAACACTTCAGTGTAATGTAGTACTATCATAGTTATACTTGCACATGAGCTTGCTTCAAAGGCCATGTGAAGAATTTGGTTAAAATGCCTGAAGTGTAAAAGTATAAAAAAAATTATACTCTCTATAAATAAGAAATATATTTTCATGCTTGGAATATTTTGCATTCCAGAGAGAGAAGATATTTGTCTTCTGAATATTTAATTGACTGTGTATATCTTACTAGATGGTAAAGCACAAAAATGGTATTACCAATGCATGCATGTTGAAACCAAGGAAGTAACAATAGAGTCAGTAATCAAGAACAATTTTTTTCAGACAGCAGCTCCCATGTAGAGGTTGAACAACAGATGTGTTGATAGTGTATATCATGACGTAGGAGAAATGGGATTTAGGCAACCTCCATTATTAATAGCGGCCTCAATACCTGCTGAAAGTGATGATTAATGTAAGATCTTTTTGCATGTGCATAAGTACTCCACATAATAAAAGGAAAAAGAAAAATGCTTTATGCCATGACAATATATGGCTCACTTATAATGAATTGACTGCAGAATGTTTGGAAAATGACAAAGCCTTGTGCTCCACCTGCAGACTTAATTCCACAACTCATTCAAAATTTATAACCTGGGCTTAAATCAAAAGCAAACTATATAGTTTTCCTTTAATCATTTGTGATAAATAATATATTTAAATTTCATGCTGCATAAAAATCTTACAACTTTTACATTATGGACTGTGATATAAACTTTACATATATGTTTCTGTTAAATGCATATTTATTATAATCTGTAAGTCTCATTTATGATAAATATTATGGATAAATAGAATGAAAAGAGGATCCTGTAAGGAGATTTAACTTCAGTTTTAGTAAGATATTGAACTCTAAGCCATTAAGCTTCAAATCTCACAGGCTACACAGTGTTGTGGTGATAGATATAGATGTAAGGAACTAGTGTCGATGTTGGCATTAATACACAAACCTGAATGTGTAGCTGGATATAAGCAAAATCATTCACATTGCTTGCCTCTGTGTTCACACATCTATGAAACTTTGTGTTAAAAAAGTATACTTAATAAGTGTAGATGGAAAATGAAATAATGAATGGTAATGCGCTTTAATTTCCTTTCTCTTCAGCCTCAATTTCACTAGTAATGCAAAACTGTAAAAGCTAAGTTTATGAAATACAGTAGAAAACTCCTTTTGTGTGAACTATGCAGAAGCAACTGAAGTTCAGTATTATTAGAAACCTTTTACCTTAGGGAACTCCATAAATGGAATAAGTCTACTATTTGTGTATTTGAATGAATTGCAATGCAAACAAATTTTCTGTGCTACTTATGGTCACAAAACCAATTACCCCAAAATTTAATAGCTTGAAACATTACATTCAATATCTCATAATTCCATGAGTGGGTAATTGGAGCATGACCTAACTGTGTAGTCTATTTCCTATTTCTTATCTAGGTAAAAGTGAAGTTGACATCATGATGTGAACTTAGAGTCTGCAGTCTTAACTGAAGGCTCAATTTTTATGCTTCTTTGCAGCTTCAGGCAATCTTTATTTTCTTTCAGGTTGCAAAACCGAAGGCCTCAGTCCTTCCTGGGTATTGACTGACTGGAGGCCACTCTGTGCTTTTTGCAATGTGGGTGTCTTCAATATGTCAGGTTACATCTCCAAGTGCGTAAACCTTGAAAACAATAGTCAGCCAGCAAGAGAGAAGTCACAATCTTTTGAAACCTAATCACAAAAGGGCAAACCCCTCATCATTGCCATATTCTTCTGGTTAGGAGCAGTTACTCAAAGGGCATATGTATCACACAAAGTTGAGAACACTGGAAGGTCTAGATTCTTAAGGGGCTTCATTTTTTATTTTATTTTATATTTATTTTGTACTGGGATTTAATCCGGGGGAGCTTAACCACTGAGCTACATCCCCGGCCTTTTTTATTTTTATTTTTTGATTTATTTTTTTTTTTTATTTGAGACAGGGTCTCGCTAAGTTGCTGAGTCTGACTTTGATCTTATGATCCTCCTTCCTCAGATTCCCAATCCACTGGGATTACAGATGTGCACCACCATACCCAATTTAGGGGCCCTTCTGAGGTGGCCTAGTATAGCATAACTTGCTGAGTTTGTCTATAAAATGGCAGACACTATTTTCTGCTCAGGACGAAGATGATAAAATTTTTAGCAGATAACTTGTGATTTTAAATTTCATCAAATTTATTTTTCCAAATCATACTCTAGAACTTTAATAGACCTTAAATAAATTTATGTTAAAGTGTGTAAGAATATAATAAAATTGCTTAGATATTTGCTCCTCTCTGCCACTATTTCTTCAAAGTCTTAAAAATTTGTCATTTTACTTATTTGGGGGTTGGAGGTTTCTTTCTTTTCTCTTTTGTAGATAGACTGTAATGTAATTTGTCAATTCACAACCACCATCGCTCACTATTTTTAAATCCTAATTTTAATGGCAGGATAGACTTATTTGTCATGCAGGTAAAAATGAAATTGAAATTAAAATAATCATATTAAATGTTTAAATCCTACTCTTCCAGTAATAAAGAATATATGAGAATACTGCTGTCCTTAGACAATCAAGATGCTCTATTTCTATCCTTGAGAATTAAAAAAAACATAATTCGTATAAAGTTATTAAAAATCTTCTGAAGGAATTTCCACAAGGTATTATAATTTTATTGTGATGTCTTATGATCGTCTCTGAAACCCCAAACTGATCTTTCAATTTTTCGTCTCTGCAACTTCATACCCTTTCTTCTTATTTTCCTTCTTACTTTTACAAAATAACAACATCACATAGTTTTGTTTCTGGCTCTTTTCTTTTTATTTTTACACATCACACATCAGTTTTTTAAAAAGTAATTGACTTTCAAATCTTTGTGTGAAAGTAGACTAATCAAATTAACTATACTAAAGTTAAGATTATTCATATGTTTTATTATTTAAATTAACTATGTAAAAACAATTATGGAAGCATTTGCTTTGGGAGGACTCCTAGAAGTGCAATTAAAAGATTAACTATGAAAGAAGTTTCTTGGCAACTGGCAGATTTTCTTGCAGAAAGAGTGTAGGATCCAGTGTTTTACCAAAAGTGTGCAGCGTGGTTGCTCTGCCATCTTCTAATCACAGTATGCATTTCTTTTGTTTTGTTTTTTGTTTATTTATTGTTTGTCTTTTGTTTTGTCTTCTTTTTTTGAAATTTGATTCATATTCTTTGAATACTGGTAAAAGGGAATGTTTACATATAGTTATTATTCATTTGCATTTTTTTAGTAGTCTTATTTATCTCTTGCCTATTAAGGCTTATTATTTTTATTTTTATTTTATTTTTGGAATTCAGATTTAAAGAACATTCTATATTTGTATGTAGAAATGCATGATATTTGGGGGTTTTTTTTCATTATTTGAGGGGTAATATGTCCACTACCATTGGAACCAGTAAACATTCATCTATATTTTATCCATTTTTCCCTTTTTTATTATAGCTTTTAGCATGAAAACTTAGCATATAAATATACATTTAGTATGAATACATACATACATTGTATGTTGTAACATGTATGACTTGGCTTTTCTCAAAGAGACAAATAATTTTGCAGTATTAAATTGAATATTAAATTGATTCCCTATTGTAAGTTACCAATTTCCCCATCTCCCCACAAGGCATGAGCTTGCACACATATATACACCCACACACAAATTATCTACACATAAGACAGAGTTAACAAACACGTGGGCACTTTCAATGCAATATCTTCTGTTTCAGTGGTTTTCCTTGTCCATCTTTTATTCATTATAACTTTACCCTTTCCTTTCTAGCAGGGTAAGTTACTATACGTTATTTTTCTTTTTTAGGCTATTATTTTGTTGCATTTGTTAGGATTTTGTCAAAAGAAATTTTAAAAATCAAGTCAACCTAGCTTTATGCAAGAAAAAAAGCGATGCATTGATGCTTTTATTTAGGATCCCGAAGTTCATATGGTGTCTTCTAGCTGTCATCCATCTGTCTCTCTGATAGATTTCTCCTTGTAAGTTGAACTCATGCCTTTTTCTGCAGACAGACTTCCTTCATACCTTCAGAGCACATGGCTTCTGACAGATTCAGTTGTTATTCTAGAATAAAGATGCTTTCTACTCCTCGATGTTTTCGTATAAAAGTTCAAGGTTTTTTCTGATGCCTGTGCCAGTAGTTCAAAGGATAAGGTAATTTTCTACTGGTCAGATATGAGTTAAGTTCCTACTTCCAAAATTGTGGACAGAGTTAGATGATTGGGACCCACGCTAGAGCATGTGCGTGGGGTGAGGTGGATTTTTATTTTAAGTCTGAGTTCTGTAACCAGAAGAAATGCAGACAGAATATAGCAAAACAAAAACAGGAGATGTCATGGTACAGTTATAAAAGTGAAATGCTATTTTTAGTGAATTAGTTATTAGGAATTTTTAGTAAACATTTATGTTATCCATTTTGCACAAAATTCACTATTTGAATGAGATAATTTTGTACATATGAATCAGGAAGCTAGAGCATTGTAAATAATTTTGCTTTACCTGATTATTTATTTCTTTTTTGCTGTTCTGAACAGATATATAAAATTTACATATAGGCATACCACCTCTTGAATAACAACAAATTGTTCACTTTTATTTTACCTCTGAGAATTACCTAGAATGAAGTGCCAAATTGCTATACTGGCACAAAAACTGATGCAAAAGATATCACTAAGAAGTAGTATACAATTTTAAAAATCAAAATTGAGAGTGGTTTGTACAGTATACAGTTTGGCAAAATGCTGTATCAGTTCCTTTAAGCATGAATCCACTTGAAATGATGCGTCTAATTTCACCATAAGTTCCTATGCAACTGAAACTTAACATTCTCTCCCCTAGAAGCTGAGTTTAAATAATAATTTAGGAAAGGGAGATGAGAATCTAGCCAAAAATGAACTATAGATTTTAGACGATTTCATATATGCTAGTGTCAATTTAATTTCTACAGAACTTACAAATGACTCTTATTAAAAGTAAGTAAAAACTTAGATAAAAGAGAATAAAACTCAGTTCTAGTTATAACTTTCACTTAAAGTTATAAAACTTCATTTACCATTAACCATTATGTTAGTTTTACATAATTCATTCTGTCTTTATATAATGGAAATTAAGTTGCATGCATGCAAAGATAAAAAAGAATTTTTGAAAATGCTACAGAGTGAATGCTTTTTCTATTTCTTTAGATTTCTTACTTTTAAACAGACTTTCCGTTTGTTCACTACAAAATTGTTCTTGATTTCACCTGGGATGTGTAATAACATTAAAGAAGAGAGTAGACTATGCCGATGGTAGGGGAGTGAACAACTGTTAATAACATCCAGGCAACAGTCATAGCCACATTAGGGAAATATTTAATTTTAACAGAAAGGCATATTAGTATACATTTAGCTAAGGTAGGAAAGCTATGTAGAAACATGAGAATTGTGTTTAATTTTAAAGTGATATCCCATGGGGAAAAGGATTAAAATGATTTTGAGTTGTTTCACAAATAAGAAGCAAAGCCAATAGATGAGAAGTGCATATCTACTCAATGAAGATACTCTCTAACAGTAACAGTTATCCTGGACCCAAGTGGTTGCTAATTCACTGTATATTTTCCAGAGGGGAAAAATTGATTGGATGAACTCTAAGTTCACATTAGATCTGAGATGCTGATAATTAAGTCTTTATTTAAAAAAAAAGAAGAGTCTAAATTTCTTTTTGAAAATAATAATGTACAGTACAACTCCCAGCATTTTACTTTCTAATGATATGATTATTAAGCCAAAATGGATATACAGAAAATATATTATATATACATCCTTTTATAAAATTAGCTTTTTGATTCAGGTAATGCTGTGAAATCAATATGATATTGTTGGCTTCTTTCATTCTATTTTTTTCTGAAAACAATAAGGGAAAAGGCAATCAGAGAAGCCCTCATAGGGAAAAAAGGATAGTTTCAATTTGGGGCAATAATTTGTAAACATGATCCTACAGTACATAAAATGAAATCATCTTAACAAATTAATAACAAAAATATTATTCAGTAAGCTAAAAATAAGAGGAAAATGATATGAACAAACACTTTAATTCTATAACTTCTTGCACAGACCCAATATCAGAGTAATAACAGTATTAATGTCTACCTTTTAAATTTAAATTTATTTCTTGAATTAACTTTATACAAAGTTCAACACATTGCATTTTTTGTTCTCAAGTGTTAAAAAGAAAATACTGTAAAGTAATTCCACAAAGTCATAATTTCAAATTCCAGAAGCAGAATTTGAAGAGTACCAGTTAATGGAATGTAGATGAGTGATTTTTATGGCTTTCTTCTTGCTAACAAATAGAAAGAATCTTGAAAACAGAAATATCTTCAAATAGATGAAGATAACCACATCCAAAGAAATATGCAGCTTCCTTTGATGCTCTGTAGCTGAGATGAGTTGTACAATCCTGCACAGTCTCTCAGTGCTCAGGCAGGCCAGGCAATTTAATTCTGATAATGACTTTGTTCATCTGCAAATCAACGGAAGTTTGTTCAAAAAAATAAATAAATAAATAAAAATAAATCAAACAGGCTGGAATCACTGCAGCAGTTCTACTGGGGGGTATGAGAATGTTCTGAACAGATTTCAGGGATGGGTTCACAATTGTAAGAATATACTAAAACCATTAAATTATATACTATAAATGTGTAGACAAATTATATCTTATGAAGGATATTTCTTAAATGCAATGGACAACAAAATGTGAACTACATTGAAGGACTGTGGTAGATGTGACAATGACCTGCTTCATTCTTACAGAGTTAGTGAGACTACCCTGTTAGTCTGGATGAGTGTCCCCTTTCATTCACTATTGGTCCAAGAAGTCATATCTGACCTTAAGTATTTTCATCTATTCAAACTGATTTGAAACCAAGCAAATACTCAATCACATCATTCTTATCTTTTGACCATAAGTTTCTCTCTGATTGAGAATTTCAGTAACAATTTCAAAATTTGTAAAAAAAAAAAAAAAAGGATGAATTTTCAAATTGTGATTTTTTTCTTCATCCTGTAATTATTTGAAGGTTTTGTTGGTAATCATTTGTTTTAGTCAGCTTTTTTTTTTTTTTAATATCTGACAAGAACCATGAGAGAAGGAATTAGTTTATTTTGGGGCTCGCACTTGTAAAGGTCTCGGTCCCAAGATGGCTGACTACATTCCTCAGGGCCTGAAGTACAGCATCAAGGCAGAAATGTGTGGCAGAGGGAAGATGCTGGGAACATGGCACTAAGAATCAAAAAGAGAGAGAGAGAGAGAACTCTGCTTTCCAATGACAAAATATAAACCTGAAAGGTATGCCCTCAATGATCTACCTCTTCCAGCCACAGCCTACCTAAGTACAATTACCACCCACTTAATGCCTATCAGTGAATTAACACACTGATTAGCTCAAGACTCTCATAATCCAATCATTTCACCTCTAAACTTTCCTGCATTTCCTCACACATGAACTTTTGGGGGACACCTAATATCTAAATCCTAGCAACATATAATACAGAAAACAAATTATCATATTATGTATCTAAATATTCCAAAAGCACAGAAGTATGGTAGAAATACTTTTGGAGTTGTAGTAAAGATATTTGTTTTTAGTCTAGGTTTTATGAAAAATAAATATTGACATGAATTTGGAAAGTACTCCACTCAACTATTAAACGGTGCCATTTTGGCCTGCTGCAGGTTATTTCCTCTACTGGGCAATCATTTCTCTGAGGCTCACTGTCAGCCTGGTGGTTCTTTCTCAGAGCTGCACTGTAGTTTGAAGCTTCTCCCATTTGAACCTTGTTTCCTCCCCCTCTGTCTTAACAGGTATTAAACCAACATTGAGACGTGGAGCTCACCCATGTGACAGCCTGCAGGGAGAAGTGACCAATGACTGCTTTGCTGTGTTCTGACATCCATTGTCAAGTTTGTAGAGAGACTGTGCTTTCCACAGGGCGCTTCCTGCCAATGCTTGTGTCCAGAAGGGACACAAGGCATCACCACTCCTGGTAGACCCAGAATTCCTCTGAATGTTAATTTTAGCTTGAAAACTCCCGGAAGACCTTGATGACACTCTATTAGACCGGATATCTATCTGAGAGGCTGTCATTCAGCCCTCCTTTCCTTCTTTCCTTGGAACAGAACTTGTGTCAAGGTTTCACAGCTATCCCTGCCTTCTCCAGCCTCTTATTTACTTTCACAAGTTACTTCTATTATGAAATCTTAAAATTTATATCTTTGTTCAGCATCCATCTCTCTGAGGGCTCAGACTATCACAGTCTGCCTATTCTCTCCCCTCTCACTCTTGTTTCCAAGGTATTTCCCACAGTCAGTATCTTACACTGCATGTTACAGATGCATGTCTGCATTCTAGAGATCCAAAAGCCACACATAACTTCTCTGAATGAAACTCAAACTCAACAGGAAAGTGCAATACGAAGTCACAAAATGAGTTTTTCCTGATTGACGCAAAGTCCAAAGTGTTCCGTTCTTACTGCTGCTTTGAGAAACGTTTTTCAAATGTAGGGAACCTGGCATCAAAGTGTTTGAACAAGACATTCTTAACCCACCAAGGGCTATCATTTTTATAACATCTAAGTGCCTTAAGTAGAGTCTTTATCAAATCTTTACAGTACTCCTCTATATCTAAATGTTTGTCTCAAAAGTATCTTGCTCCATGCAAGGACAAAATTCCTTTCTGAATTATCACAATGGTTTCTATTTGAAGGAAATTGATTTTGCTACTCCAAAGCTTCAAATTCCATCAGTCTATAGAATCAGACTGCTTTTTCCTATGTCTTTCAACAAAGTATTCTCTAGGAATCAGAAAGAAAGAAATATCTAGTCTATGATGGTCAAAGATGCACTGGAATAACCTCATAGCCTGCTTAAGTGAAAATCTAACTCCTTGTGTACAAACTAGAAAGAATCCTACATACGAAATACGTTAACTTTAAAGTCTCTCTTTTTGAGAAAGCAGAAAAATCCTATCACAAAGATACTAGCAGTAGGTCTTCATGGCTGTGAATTTTCAAATTGCTTCTCTATCAGTATATTAATTTTTAATTTTAAATTAGGTTTAATGTGGAAAACACCTATTTTTCATTTTCTTATATAAATATTAATGACAATGAGATACTAACCAGAACAAATATAATTTTTAAAGATTAACAGTATAAAAATCTATTATTTTTTTTAAAAATTATCTTTTTAAGAAGAATTTTATATGCCTTTGCTTCAAGTTTTGTTTCATGTCATAAAACTTAGCCAGCTCTTAAGGCTATGCTTGAAGGCCAAGAATAAGATTTATAAAAGCATTTACAAAGAAATAAAAAAATGGTTTATTTTGCATGCAGGATGGAATAAGATATTTAATTAAACTGAATTTCTCATCTCTGTGATATTTACTATTTCAAGGGCAAAATTACTAAACATTTTTCCTTTCTCTTTTTATTGAGAATTTTATATTTTATTTTATCTCTTAATTTTTGTTGTTATTTTACACCCTCCTAACCCTACCCATTTATTGTCTCTAATTTTCTATGGCTCGTGGTTATTAGGAAGATTTGTTAAGAATTGTACTCAAGATAATAAAAGGTGAGAGGGAGAAAGGCTATATGTAAGGAGAAAAATCATTTGTTTGAAGTCTGTTGTAGACAAATACTTCTAGAAGGGAAATGGACTTAAAGCTTTACAGTGAAATATGAACAAGAAAATACGTAATAGTGAGGCAAAGTACTTTGCTTATTTGTAATTCAGTGTAAAGCTTGAAGTCCATTTGCTTCTCACAGGCTAACCTTGGGCTTACCATAGATAATGATAAGGAAAATGAAGTCCTTGCCATTTGCCCCTCTCTTGCTGTACTGTATATGTGTATTCATGCAAGTGCAGCTGTGTTTGAATGTAACATGGTTGGGAACAAAGGAAGGTTGGAGAAGGGTGGAAAGAGAAAGAAAATAAATAGTTTTAACTTATGTCAGTAGGAAAACAAATGCTTCTAGAAATGATACAGCGAATAGATTGGGGCAAATGGTTCCTAAAGAGAACTGCTTACTAATGTAATCATCAGGGATTTGACCAATATAGATAATGTGCTTGGCTTGATGCTAAGAGACTTTCAGAGTCTGAACAATATGGATCAAATTTGAAGTTATATTAATTTCCATGCAGTATATGATCAATTTCCTTTTCATTTTGATCTGGAAAGGGAATTTCTTAGACCCATTCACTATTGTGAGCATCAAAAGGGCTGTTTGTTTACTTCATACTGACATTTCATCACTTTCCTGGGTTCATTAGAAAGATAAACATGATTGATACTCATTCATTATAGTCAACTTACCAGTAATTTAAAACATTAAAGAAATATGTTCCTCCTTAAAAGAGAAGTTTTGCAGACAGTAACTTTTATGATTAAAATACATAGAAATTATTATGTCTTTTGTGATGAGTTACCTAGAGTTTTATGTATGTTTTTTCTTATCATGCATTCTTTTCTGTTTCAGCTTTGATAGTGTGCTGTTAATGTCTTAAGTTAGCTTACATTTGAGTAATCTAGGAAGATGTTTCCATTTCATTGCAAACAGACACTATCACATTATCTTTCTTCTACTATGATATCTTATCTGAGTATGCATTTTATTCAGATCAGAGTTGAATTTGCTTTCTCTACTTTTAGTTTGTAGCATTTTATCCTGTGCTGCCATTTCTTTTTCCTATATACGTATTATAAGATTTTACCTAATACTCAGTCATTTAATTAAGTTAAATTAGCGAACTAAATTTCCTAATTCTTCAAGAGTGTTTCATTCATTGTCTCTTAATAAAGTTCTGCAAAATAAATTTTCTCAAAATATAACATGATCTTATTTCTGTGTAAATATCTTGCTCTATATTAATGTACATGGGATATATTCTAATAATGCAAATGAGTTACTAAGTACTATTAAAATTATCCTTACTTTTGATAATTTTGCACCACAATTTTTAAGTCAAATAGCACAAACCATAGAAATGAGGATATACTGCTAGTATATATAATTATTTTTCAAAAATATGCATTATATGTGCATTAAAATGATTGATTGCCTATATAAAAACCCACCTAGAAAGATAAAATGGAATTAAGGTATTTGGTCTGCCAGCTACACAATGTTCATTAATTTTACTATGAAGTTCTTCAACTATAAAACAAAGGATTTAGAATGTCAGGAGATGTGGGTACCAAAGACTCCTCAGTGTTAAAAAGAAAGTCATCAGTAGTGACCTTCTATTACTATATTGGTATATTAAAAATGCATGGGATATCACAATGGAAAAAATATTTAGACTGAGATTTGCATTACATTCTACTGTTGTGTGTGTGTGTGTGTGTGTGTGTGTGTGTGTGTTGTGCCAGGAGTCAATAAGTGAATATGTAAGGTGTTAAATTGTTGACTGTAGTAGAAGAAAAAATAAAGTAGGGTGATAATGAGTGATAAAAATTGGGTGCTAATACAGACAAAATGGTTTGCAAAGAACTATATAATGAGGTTACATTTGAATGAAGTACATGCTTTGGCTATTAGAGAGACCTAAGTTCCAAGATAAACGAACAGCAAGTTCGAAATCCCTCAGAACAGCCTCTGCTTGGCGTAACTGAGAAGTTGTAAGTGATCTAATACTATTGACACAGTCTGAGCAAGGAGAAATATGGCAGAAAAGACAGTTGTAAAGGCAACAAGGTGTGTGATAACAATTTTGTAGAACACAGGAGGAATTTCAGATTATATTCTGAGTATAAACAGCTGTTGAAAATGTGAAGAAATTTGAGACACTTTCTAATTTATTCATTATATTTAGTGGTTAAAATGAAATAACAAAACTGTACTGATCGTGGGGCTGGAGCGGTGGCTCAGTGGTTTCGGCACTTCCCTGGCAAGCACGAGGACCCGGGTTCAAACTCCAGCACCACGTACACAACTGAGTGTTGGAGCAACTAAGGCCATGTGAAAAACTAAATAAAGTTGTATCTCTTTCTCTATCTCTCTCACTGTCCCTCTATTTAAAAAAAAAAACTGTACTGATCAAACATGGTTTAAACTGTTAAAAAACTCATATGTAGGCTGGAGAGGTGGCTTAGCAGTACAGCACTTGCCTGGCATGCACAAGGACCTGGGGTCAATCCCCAGCACCACAATACAGATACAACTAAATGGAAGAAAAGTAAAAACCAGATGAAAAAAAAAATTTTTTTTAAATTAACTCTCTAGTTCTCTCTTAAAAAAAAAAAATCTCGTTTATTTAACTAAGCCATATCTGAGTGACTAAGGAAGTGACAGAAGTAGTGACTGTTAAGGAGAAAGTGGGCCTCAACCAGCAATTCAGGAGCTCAAATGGAACCATTTGCATGGCATAATCCATCTATATTTTCAGTGACAACCTTCTCTGGTTTCTTGTTTGCAGCCAAAGAACTCCAAAAGCCAGGCCAAGAAGGAATAAACTGTGAATCAGAAGGGGTGATAGTGTATTTTTTCAAAGAAAGGAAAATGAAGACACCATTGTGATCATTTTAGCTTAATTGTGACTAAATTTTTTCAGTCTGTAACTTGAGAGCATTTTTAAAAATCTCAAAGTCCCTACTTTGGCCAAAAAATCAGCATGTCTGAGATGAATGGGGACCAGGATTGATATTTTGAAAGCTCCCAACTGATACCCCTGATCATCCTAAATTGAAACCTCTTCAGTAGCTTAATATGTTTTATGTTCTTTTAGATACTTTACTGGGCCAAATATCTACTTGAGAATCTGAGACTGAAATATGTCTGAAATGTGGCCTTTTACAGTTCAGTACAATGATTATCTTTAACTTTATTGCAGAAAGGAATCCACTTTAAAGACAGAAAAATTCTACAATGGTTAAAAATTTAAAAATCCAATCTCAGTCTCTGAATAGAAGTTATTATCCCAGCATTAAAATCCTGGTTGAATATGTAGCCCTGATTTCTTTTATATTAAAAAAGCAGTATAACCTCTCAAAAGTTAAACTTTACTTCTACTAATTTCTAAACTGTTACTACCGTAATTATCATTTCCCACTACCTAGCTGACAACTATGTCACTATTTCTTACCAAATATGTTGTTTGCTATTCTACTGATTTTTTTAAAGGTTTGTATCATGGTTTAGAGATATGCAAAAATTGGTGGTGTATACCAGTGGCAGTTAGACACTGCCATTGGTTCCTTAATTAGTCATGTGGTCCCTGTTTTTATTTTTTTTCTTTTAGGGCATAGTGCAGTTTAAAAAAAAAATGCTTTCTATGACTCTTTCTTCCTCCTCTTCTGCCAATTTTCTGACAAATGACTCCCTAAGTCACTCCCAATTCTTGGGGTGATGGCTGCAAATTCAGCCAAATAGGAAAGCAGCTTCTTTAAAAGCTTAAAATAAATTTGGTCTCATAAAAGAGGAAGAATGAACCACAAAACTCACTTATTACTATTTTTGTTTTGTTTTGTATTGGTTTTGGTATGGTTTGGTTTTTCCATTAGGGAAATATATTTTTTAAAAGATTATTGGTACATAATAACTACACAGATTAGTGAGTTTTATTGTGGCTTATTCATACATGCACATAGCATAATTGATCATTTTCATTCCCCAGTACCTCCCTATTTCTCCCCTTCTCCCTCCCTCTGATCCCCCTTTTTTGCTGTACTCGTTTCCTTTCTATTTCCATGAGGTCCGCTTCTTTCCTTTTTATCTCTAGCTTCCACATATGAGAGAAAACATATAGTTCTTAACTTTCTGACTTGACTTATTTCACATAGCATGATCTTCTCCATTCCCATCCATTTTCCTGAAAATTATATAATTTATTTCTTCTCTATGGCTAAATAAAACGCTAATGCATGTACATATTCCACATTTCCTTTATCCATTTGTCTGCTGATGGACAGCTAAGCTGGATCCATAACTTGGCTATTGTGAATTGTCCTGCCATAAACATGGAATGTTTGTATCTCTATTATATGTTAACTTCAGTTCCTTTGAGTAAATCCCCAGGAGTAGTATAACTGGATCATATGTAGTTCCATTCTTCAATGTGAAGTACAGAATCAATCAACATTAATGTAATTTTGTTTAAATAAATTACATGACAGCAGTAATAGGGAAACTTGACTACAAGAACATGGGCTTGATACATAAAAAGATTACAAAATATTTGCCTCCACATTCAGCTGATACACATCTTCAAACACATTAAATGCAAACAAAACTTAAAAGAAATTTGATTCTTAGCTTTTCTCCTCTTTCCAGTGGGATTCCAGCTATGATTTGTCAGATTTTATAATGTTATTATCCAATCTGGTATGATTGTGCTAATTTTTCCCCATGAGATATGCCAGGCTTTTCTCATGCAATAACAAAATTTGATCCTATTGAAATTATTTAAATATTCATTCCCTCACACTGTTTATTGGATATTGTTATCTTTGCTTGTAATAGAAGGTACAGCTTATTATATGGTCACAGTTTGGTGATGCATGACAAATATACCTTTTAACAGTATAAACAATAATAGATTACACATGGAATTATTACTGAAAACTCAAATTCTGTTGTTCTTGGCTTTTGGTCTTTCTACGTTTGTGAGATATAATGAGCCTCCAACCGCTTAATTTTGTACCTCTACCTCTGCCAAATATAGCAAAGCTAAGACAAGTTGCTTTGAGTTATGTGCCAGTATAGTTTTTGTTAGTGTTGTAATTTAGTGCCTTCACTTAAGTTCACTCCAGTAGTTCTGTGACTATATTGATGTTTTCCATATTACACATAGTCCTAAATATCCTATAAGGAAGAATTATGTACAGTTGAGTGAACTTTTTGTTATCATCATAGTTATTAACACACATTAGTTGTACAAATTATAGAGAACTTTACATACATGCATAATTTAATCATGCCTTGATCATAGTCATCTTTCATTCTGTCCTCCTCTGCTCTCCCTTTCTTCCCCCAACTCCCATTTCCATCTCTTTCTCCTTCCTTAAAGTCCCTCTTCTACTTTCAGGTCATCTTTTTTTTTTATCTTCCTCATATGAAGAAAAACAAACTCTTTATGTGTTTGGCTTTTATACTTGACATGGTGTTCTCCAGTTCCATTCATTTTCCTGTAAGGGACATGACTTCATTCTTCTTTATGATTGAATAATACTCCATTGTGTATATAGAATATATTTTCTTTATTTATACACCTGCTGACAGGCACCTGGACAAATTTCACATATTAGTCATTGTGAATAGTGCCACAATAAAAAATGGGTCTGGCAGTCCCTCTTTTATATGCAACATAATTTCCTTTGAATATGTAACCAGGAGTGGGATAGTTGTATTTTTTTAAAGTACAATATTTCTCTATTATGAACAAAAGACCTGATAATTAGAGGGGAAAAAGTTTATTTGGCTTGCATTTTCAGAGGTCTTGGTCTATAGGCAGCCAACTCCAAAGCTCTGGAACCAAGATGAGGCAGAACATCATGGCAGAAGGGTATTACAGAGGAAAGCAGCTCCCAACATGGCATCAGGAAGCAGACAGAGCTTCATTCACGAGGGACAAAATATAAACCCCAAAGTCACACCCCCAGTGACCACCTCTTTCCAACACACCCTATCTGCCTACAGTTACCATCCAATTAACCCATACTGATGGTTTAATCCTCCAATTGGGTCACAACTCAAATCTAATAATTTCACCTTGGAGCTTTCTTGTGTTTTCTTAACATGAGATTTTGGGGGAAAATCACATATCCAAGCCATAACACTGGGTCATATGATAGTTCTAGTTTTAGCTTTTTGAGGAATTGTCACACTGTTTTTCATAGTGTATACTAATTTTCATTCTCACAAATAATGTATTATAATAATCATTCTGAGTAGGGTGAGATGGAACCTCAATGTAGTTTTGATTTGTATTTCCCTGATGTCTAAAGATATTGAGCATGTTTTCATATGATTATTGGCCATTTCTACCTCTTTATTTCATAAGTTTTTATTCATATCATTTGACCATTTTATTGGATTATTTGTTCCTTTTGTTATTGTTTTGACTCTTTACATATTCTGAATATTAATCCTCTGCCAGATGAATAGTTGACAGAGATTTTCTCACATTCAGTAGATTATCTCTTCACTCTGATAATTGCTCCATTTGCTGTGCAGAAGCTTTTTAATTTGAAGTAATTCCGTTTGTCAATTTTAACTTTTTTTCCCTGAGCTTTTGGGGTCCTATTAAGGAATGAATGGTTTTGCCAATATCTTGGAATGTTTTGCCTATGCTGTCTTCTAATATCTTCAAACTTTCAGGTCTCATATTAAGGTATTTGATACACTTCAAGTTGATTTTTTTGTGTGTGAGTCTTTCTGTGGTTATAAGTTTATTCTACATCTAAGACTTTTTAATCAGTAAAATGTTATTGGCAAATAAGTATGAGTTATCCTAATAAAATACTTTAACAGAGCACATATGTTTAACATAAGAACAATCAAATTATGAAAACAAGAATCTTACTCTGAGGCCTTTCCTGATGTTCCATCAAGTTAGCAGACTTGGGTGTTTATTAGACTCAATAGTCCAATGCTACTCAGTTTTATTTTATTTTTATTTTTATTTTTTGATTAGTTCAGCATGATCTTACATATTGGAGTTATTCATTGCTACTCATTCATATATACATACATAATGACAAAATAACTTCAGCCCAATCCTTATCCAGTATCTCCCCAATTCACCCACTCCCTACTCCCTTGTCTCCAATGTGATACCCCTATTACATATATAAATGTCTATATACATGTATATTAATTTTTGAATTTTCGAGTTTTAAATACCTACATGAGTATTATTTGATTTCTCTGGAGAGTCAAGTGTATGATACAGAATTAATAATCCCCCTTTTCCCTCCCTTTCCACATTCTCTCTCACTCTCCCCACCCTTTTCCCCCTACCCTGAGTTCATAATTACAGTTTCACCAGATTATGTGATACTTTGAATTTGGTGTCTAGTAAATAGAATTGTGCAACTTTCACCGTATCCTTCGTTTCACTGTAATTTATGTGAATAACAGCACATTCATCCCTTAAGTCTCTGGGTTTTGCTTATTTTGCTCAAAATGATTTTTTCATTTCCATTCATTTACCTGCAAAAAGCCATGATATTGTTCTTTCTAATAATAACTGAGTGGAACTCCATTGGATATGCATAAAACACAGTTTTTGGATCCATTCATCCAGTAAAAGGCGTATGGATTGATGCCGTAATTTAATTTACTGTAAATTGAGCTGCTATAAACATTGTTGAAGGTATAACTTTGTAATATGCTCATCGTAGCTCTTTTGGGAAAATACTCAGGAGTGGGATAGCTGGGTCATATAGTGGTTCCATCCCTAATTTGTTGAGGAGTTTCCATGCTACTTGCCAGAATGATTGTACCCGTCTGAAGTTCCACCAACACTGCATAAGTGTTCCTCTCTCCCCACAACCCATCCAGCATCTGTTATTGCTTGTATTCATCTTTGCTATTATCACTAGAGTGAGGTGAAATCTTAATGTTGTTTGATGTGCATTTCTCTGATTGCTAGTGATGAAGAACACTTTCTCATGTATTCATTGACTTTTTGAATTTCCTCTGTTGAGAAGTTTCTGTTTAGTTCTCTAGCCCATTTATTGATTGGATTGTTTGTGGATTTTGTATTAAGTTTTTTGAGTTCTTTGTATGTTCTGGATATTAGCCCCCTGTCGGAGGTTTTGCAGGCCATGATTTTCTCCCACTCTGTAGGTTCTCTCTTCATGATCTTGACTAAATGCTTAGCTATGAAGAAGCTTTTCAGTTTAATGGCATCCCACTCATTGATTCTTGGTTCTAATTCTTTTGCTCTTGGAGTCTTATTAAGGAAGTTGGTAACTACACCAATATGGTGGAGTATTTATCCTATTTTTTCTTTTAACAAATGTAAAGATTTAATTCCTAAATCTTTGATCTTTTTCAATTTGATTTTTGTGCAGAATGAGAGATAAGGATCTAATTTCAACTTTCTTCAATTGGCTGTCCAGTTTATCCAACACTATTCGCTGAGCAGTCTGTCTTTCCCTCAAAATATATTTTTGCTCCCTTTGTTGAGTATCAGATATTTAAAGATTTGGGGTTTTGTCCCAGTGTCTTCTATTCTATTCCATTGGACTTCATGCCTATTTTGATAATAGTACTACTCTATCTTTTTTACTACAGCTCTAAAGTATAATTTCAGGTCAGGTATTGCAATACCTCCTGCTACGTTTGGGGGAATTTGGGGTTTATTTTTTTGTTGTTGTTATTTATTTGTTTCTTGTTTTTTGTTTGTTTTGTTTTGCTTATGAATACTTTGGTTTCTTATTGTTCCAAATATTTTTAAGAATTGCATTTTCTATATCTATGAAGAATGACATTGGTACCTTTATGGGGATTGCATTGAAACTATATAGCACTTTCTTTTTTTAATTTTTATTCAATAAACCTGGTCTTAAACAGGAGGGGTTCATCATCATACCATCAAGAACAAAAGTGTAATAACAGAACAAGCCAATATTGGTGTCAGACCATGGTTTCCCCCTTTGGGTTCCCCATGATTCCATGTTTCGCTTTACTTAAGACCCAAGTTGATTGGACTTCTCCTGGAAGTCAGAGGTTCCACTCAGGTTAGATTCCCCCATACTACCTCCCTCTGGTCACCTTGATGTCCTTCCTCTTCCCTTCCCCCCTCCCCAAATCCCTCCCTATGTCCCCAAGGAACCTAAGCACAGTTCCCCATAATCATGTAAGAATTCATACATGCTGAGGTAATTCATAGGTTAGCCATCTAATGTACTAATTCTGCTTATATTCTAGCATCCACAAATGAGAGAAAACATTTGGCCCTTGAGTCTCTGAGTTTGGGATACTTCACTTAGCAAAATCTTTTCCATCTCCATCCACTTGGCTGCAGATGTCATAATGTCATTTTCTCTAATAGCCGAGTAGTACTCCATTGTATATATGTACCACAGTTTTTGGATCCATTCATCAAGTGAGGGGCATCTGGGTTTGTTCCATGATTTAGATATAGTAAATTGAGCTGCTATAAACATTGATGAAGCTGTATCTCTATAGTAAGCTGATTCTAGCTCTCTTGGGA
>PVKS010012055.1:0-14279 GCA_004027875.1 Aplodontia rufa | reverse complement strand
CTCATTGAAGTTTTGAGTTGCATTTCTCTTATTGCTAGTGATGTAGACCATTTTCTTATATGTTTATGGGCTTTTTGGACTTCCTCCATTGAGAAGCTTCTTTTTAGTTCCATAGCCCATTTATTAATTGGGTTATTAGTGGTTTTGTTATTTAATTTTTTGAGTTGTTTTTATATTCTGGATATTAGCCCTCTGTCTGAGGTATAGCAGGCAAAAATTTTCTCCCATTCTGTAGGTTCTCTCTTGGGACTCTTGACTAAATCCTTAGCTATGCAAAAGCTTATTAGCTTAATTGCATCCCATGCATTTATTCTTGATTTTACCACTTGTGCCATGGGAGTCCTGTTAAGGAAGGCCGTGCCAACCCCTATGTCATGTAATGTCGATCCTACTTCTTTTTCAAGCAATTATAGGGTTGCTGGTTTAATATCCAGATCCTTGAACCATTTTGATTTAATTTTTGTTCAGGGTGAAAGGTAAGGATCCAATTTCAGTTGTCTATATATGGCTTTCCAATTTGTCCAACACCATGTGTTGAACAGGCTATCATTCTTCCATACTATGCTTTTGCCCCCTTTATCAAATATCAGGTAGTTATAGATATGAGGGTTCATCTCAGAATCCTCTGTTCTGTTCCATTGGTCTTCCATTCTGTTTTGGTACCAATACCATGCTGTTTTTGTCACTATAGCCTTGTAGTATAATTTCAGGTCAGGAATTGAGATGCCTCCTGCCTCCTTCTTCTTGCTGAGTAATGCTTTGGCTATTTTGGGTCTTCTGTTATTCCATACAAATTTGAGTATTGCTTTTTCTATATCCATGAAGAATGACATTGGTATCTTATGGATTGCATTAAATCTGTATAGGGCTTTGGGTAAAATGGCCATTTGGATGATATTGACTCCACATAACCATGAACATGGAATGTTTTTCCATCTACTCAGATCTTCTATAATTTCTTTTTTTAAAGTTTGATAATTTTCATTGTATAGGTCCTTAACATCCTTTGTGAGATTTATGCCCAAGTATTTTATTTTTTTGGAGGAGATGGTGAAAGGGACAGACTTCCTAATTTCTTCTTCAGCATTCTTATTGCTAGAGTATAGGAAAGCTATTGATTTATTGGTGTTAATCTTATAAGCAGCCACTTTGCTGAAGTCGTTTATAAGCTCCAGAAGTCTCCTGGTTGAGCTTATAGGATCTTCTAGGTAGAGGATCATGTCATCTGCAAATAGAGACAACTTGACTTCTTTTCCTATTTGAATTCCTTTGATTTCCTTCTCTTGTCTGATGGCTCTGGCAAGAGTTTCAAGGACTATATTGAATGACAGTGGTGAAAGTGGACAGCCTTGTCTCGTTCCTGAATTAAGAGGAAATGAAGAAGGAGATGAGCAAACGTACAAAGACACAAACTAAAGCAAATAGGAACATGATAAAGAGAATAAAATAAAAAATAAAAAATGAGCATGGAAAATTTTTTAAAAAATAGCTAATATTTCTATTTGTCCATGAACTGATAAACTGTTTCAGCTATTGTATCAATGCACATTGGGTACAGGAGATAAACCGAAGGCAAGAAAGAAAGAAAAGAAAAATTGTACATATGTATGCAAAATCAGATAAAAAGTAAAAAATTCTTAATGAAAACTTGGAACTATAGACAGTAAGGGCGTCTCTGGGCCCTTTGGTAGGAGATGATCACTGTCCTTCTGGGTTTTGTTATGAATGTCTCTCAGTCTGTGGCTATGTGATCTCACAAAAAAGACTGGTGTATCCTCAGACTCCTGAGATTTCTAGGAGGGGCTTCCACTGAAGAGGACTGGTTCTGGTAAGCCCTGATGTTTGCCAGCCTCCCAGGGAAGCTGAAGCCAGAAGAGTTAATGAGCAGGGAGTATGGATGGTTTCTTTTCTCCCTCTGCTGGGAGATGCATACACTGCCTCTTGTGGCAGAAAACTCAGAGCCTTTAACTTGTCACGTGATCCTTCTGGCTGAGGGGAGTGGACAGGGCATGGAATTGCTCCCCTTTATTCCACAAACTGAAGAGCTCCTAAGAAGGGTGGAGCCTGGGCATGGTCAAGGTCTTCCCTTCCTGGATCAGACTGAAGCCCGTGGCCTTTTCCTGATGCAGTTTTCATAGGCTGCTCTAAAAAGCCAGGGGGAACTGTGCCCTGGGACTCTGAATTGCTGCCCGGCTATCTCGCCCAGTAGCCTATTCCACCAGGCACCTCAGCAGGCCACTTCCCACCCCCTGCAGTGTGTGAGTTCAGTGGATGTCTGCAAATGCGCTCCCCATGCTCTGTTTTAATTAGGCACATGATCGCAGCGGCGATGGGGTGGATGACTCTGTTCAGAGCCACAGCCACAGCAGCCACTTGCAGTTCCACACCTGCTGCTGGTCCGCTCTGCATGCACAGAATGTAACTGAGCCGACCTCCATTCCTGGCATGATGGATAAAATCCCTTGATCATTACTCGCTCTAACAGCCGCTCTCTGAAGGAGGTTCCACCAGCATAAACAGCTGAACTACTGTGTTCCTGGCGTGGCAGACAGAATCCTTTCTCCCTCTCCACACTTTGTCAGCTGCTCACCGATGGCGTCTGCACCGGCAGGAGTTAGCACAAGCAACAGTCTGGGTCCCTGGCAGGATGGAAAAAGTCCCCTTGTCTTCCCTCGCTCTAATGGCTGCTTGCTGATGGCGGTTCCACTGGCATAAAATAAACACAGCCGAACTACTGTACAGACTCCTTTTCCCCTCTCCACACTTTGTCCGGCAAGAGTGTCCAGCTGTGTGCTCCCACCCCTGAACTAATCAATGAAAACAATTACTGGTGAGGGAAGAAGCTTCGAGTTCTCAGCAGTAGAAATTCTATCAGTTGGGAGATTAAGTACTCTGGTCATGTTTAGACAACTCACCAAACGGTCTACTACTATCTCAATGCCCAGGTCCATTTGCTTCTTATAATTTCAACTCATCTGGGAATGAATTTCTTCAGGGTTATGATTTGCCTCCTTTCTTAAAACAAAATGAAGCAAAACTCTTAATAGTTGAATGTTAGTAGAACAAATTACAAACTCTATAGACCAACTTATCTAAAAACTGAGCATCTCCTTCCTTTTGCTCTCCCTTACTCGTGGACAGAACCTAAGGAGGTGACTCAGAGCTGAACCCACAGTCACTATGTCCTTATCAACTGTAGCTGCATTTTCCCCTCTGGGAACCAGGTCCTCTAGCCAGATGCTTATCACTTTGGCCATATTGACATATGGAGCCAAGTAATTCTTTGTGGTAAAGGCTATGGATTCATGAAGGACATTTAAGAGTGTTCCTGGCTTCTAACCACTAGTGGCTAGTAACACTCTCCAATTTGGAAAAGTGAAACATTCTACAGACATTGCCGGATGGCCTGAGTGGTGGGATCATCTCCAATTGCTCTGAACCCACAAAGCCTAAAGTTGAAAAAACTGTGAGCACTAATTCCCTGGGAGAAATGGTACTTCTATCCCTTGGTTCCAGGGTCCATGCACTTTGTCATTTGGATAAATAGTGTATGATCATATTGATTAAATACATACCATGTCCTCATGGAGAATGGTGCCATCCCTGCACTGTATTATTTCTTAACTGGTTTTGCAGCTAGCCTTAAATTTGTCATTAACTCTATTGGTCCAGAGCTTCTGGAAAATTCAGGAATCAGAAAAAGAAGCTGCTTGGTGGTTATGTAGATCTAGTGAAAACATTGTGAACCAGACTTTATTTATTGCTAAATTCCTGTATACTTCTACTGTAACCACAATGACATTGGAGTCCAGTTTATCCATACCAAATCAGACCTTGTGTCCTACCTACATCCAAAATCCCTGTTTCCCCCTTTTCAATACATAATTGCCAAGTGGATGGCCATGAATTTATTTAGAAAATCACTAGAGGTATCATTACTGTGCACAGTTCCAGTGGCATTGTCACAACTTCAGTCATGGGGACTTGCTCTCCTTCAGCCAGTGGATTCCAGTCTTTGAGCTGTCTCAGACCTGGAAACTGGGCATGAGAATATGACATTTTATTTGTCAAGTTGTGTTTGGCTTCCACATCAAGCCATTTTACTTCTTTTGACTGTATGGATTAAATAATATTCCTGTTGGCTTCCTTACTATCTTGTGCCTAGGGACACAATAACTTTCTAAGGGTCAGGATCACTGGCTGCCACTCCAACTTTGCTACTCATTATAATAATTGCTCCCACCTGAATTCTGATGGTTAAGTGCTGCCAGCTGTCCTCTGTCATTATATGACCCCCCCTTCTCCGTATAACTGTTAGAGCTGTGTTCTGAATCAGCATTTGTATTGTAAGCCTGGCCTACATGTGGCAATTGCCACTGAGCTTCCCAATGACACTGGTTTCCTCTTACTACAACGTTTTTTTTTAATAAATCAAGTGTCCTATGGGCCCTCCAATGGAATACAGTTGACTGGATTTTTTTTCATCTTTACCTAATATAGTTATTACAGCAGGCACACCTCCTTGAGCCTTTTGACCTTTCTTCTACATGGATCTTAGGCCATACTTATTTTCTAAATTTCCACCACATTAACAGGATGTAAGTTTTATCTCATGGGACTCCTGTCAGGATGTTGAATATCATATTGTAGAACTGTGTTATTCAAACTTGGAGTCCCTTTATATGCAGCCACAGAAACATTTTTTGGTTTACATACCCACAGAAATTCACTTCCTCCAGCTATGTCCCCACCTGCCAACAGTTACCATCCACTCAGTCCATTCACATTTGGATGTGCCAATTAAGGTCACAGGTCTTATAATCCAATCACTTCACTGATGAGTATTCTTGCATTAACAGGAGCTTTTCAGGGACACTTCACACACAAACCATACAGCCCCCCATTAAAATTGATTTATTTACTATCAAACCAACAAAAGAATGCACAATATTAAAGATAAAAGTAAATTGACTAGGCTTTTCCATGCCACTGGTATTGCTCAGAAATTTGAACTTATTAAGCTAAGTTTCTATCTTGAAATACAAGAAAAAGAAGAGAAAATCATAACTAAAATAAACAGAAAGGGACAGATAATAAAAGTAAATGTAGAAATCAATGAAGTAGAAAATAGGAAAAGAATTAAGATAAGAGAGTATGAGAAGATTGGGAAGCACTGAGCTAGATGAAAAGAGCAGAAGAAAATATGCACTATGCTCTCCTGTTATATGAAATTCTCAAAAAGGCAAATTATAGTGATAGAAAATTGATCAGTGTTTTCCTGGGGCCAGGGTTGGGAGAAGAAACAAGATGCAAATAGCCATGAAGAAAGAAAGGAGGAAAAGGTCATTTACCTCTTGAATGCATTGATGTTTACCCAATTATATTAATTATCAGTATTCAAATAAGATGTCTAAATTAATTAATATTATTATTTATATGAAATTTTAATAAACAAATAAGAGTGATATTATCTATACTTGTATCACCAGTAAATAATACTTTAAAATAGCAATATTGAAGGAAATGAAGATTTTTCTAAAGAATTTTAGGACATAGAGAGGTTTAGAACTCATAAAACATTAAAATTCCTTTTAAAACACTATTTTTGCCTAATATCCCACTTTTTGTGACAATCATTATATCTTTTCTAAATCCAATTTTGATCTGTAGGCTTAATGCTTCTAGGAATCTTTTTTAAATACCGTTCTGAGGTGAATTCTTCCTATACATCCTAATCCATATTTTCCCTGATTCTCTTACTTAATTTTCTCTGTCTCACCTTCTGCTACTTGTACTCCCATTCACTAGTCTACCTAACTAATCAGGGATCTTTTATGTGATTCATTCATCTTAGAAAGCTAAGGACTGAAGAGTATAGTTTCTTTACATTAAATATTTTGCCCACTTACATCTGTGTATGCTTCATAGCTCTTAAACTTTTGTCATCAGTGAAAACAAAATAGTGTTTAACTTCCAAATAAAGAATATCAATCAGAATTCTGCATTTTCAAATTAACCAAGCCCTGCATCTTTTAAAACTAGACTCAACAGGAAATGTTGAAAACCTATCCTCAGAAGATGTTTCATTTCTCACAACAGAAGAGATGTACATCAAAAATTAACTATATTTAAGTGAAATTTTATCAACATTTCAGAAAATTATCAACTTATATATATATATATAAGTTGATAATTTAATTAATTTAATGATAGGCAATGCAACACTAAGACTCCACTATAAAAGTGCTTGCAAACAAGTAGCACCACATCTCTTAGGTGTTGTAAAAGGATAATCCAATCTCTGACATAATCTTGTTTGTTAAATAAAATTGATAAGGATTATATATTAGCCTATAGGTGAACTCAAGTGTAATTTTCAATGAAAGGCAGAGGAATTGAAAATTACCAAACATAAATACCTTATGTTAGATGGATTCATGACACAAGGAATTAATAAAAAGTAAGCTAAAAATATAAGGAATTCTCTAGCATGGGAGGAGGAACACAGAAGATTTTTTAATAGCCATATTCTTATCCTTTCAGGAATACTACAAATTGTTTTAACTCTTCCTTGGACTCCCACAGTTTTCTTCCTGATTTATTTACCAATTCAAAGTTCACTCTATTTTGGAAGGAAACTATGTGAGGTGGTGAATGGACTATAATATCTAGAATCATTCAAAATACTATGAAAATAAGCATGCAATCTCTGCCTCAAAATATTTTACCAACATTCTATATAAAAGAAAGATTGCTTCATACTTGATTTACTAAAGTTACACTAACTTTGGCAATAGATTCTAAAAACATTGCACACAAATATAATACAAGCATTTACCTTGAAATATGGTTATTTAGATATTATTTCTAAAAATACCAAAGATTATGATGCTGATTGGGTTGAATTAAAGTAAAAAGATAAAGTCTCTGCTGACAAAATTCCACTAACATCTATAGGCTACTTCACAAATGAAAGTATTTCTCCAAAAATCCTGAAACTAGGACAAGCCTCAATTACATAATAAAATGAAAATTATTAGATTTTTACTTTCTACAAAACATTCTATGATACTATTCTGCTCATTTTATGAAAGATAATTGCAGAAATTCATCAGATGTTTATTACTATGTGATGAAATAAACCATTTCTATATAATCATTACTTTTGTTAAACCTCTGAGATAAGAAAAATAATTTCTCCATCTTCACAGAAAGATGAAAAACTTGATGCAGAATCAGACAGGCATACTAGCCTTTGTGGATGCCCTCTTTCTTTCCTTAGACATAAATATACATCTTCCTCCAGCGCGCGTGCGTGCACACACATACACACTCATGTCAACATTAGTACAGCTTGTACATAAATAGGTACATTTTAATCTTTTAATTTAACGGTATTGATTGCTATAACTGATGTTTGAGTTGATACTGTCTTTTCGTTTTATTTAACAACCTTTTTATCGTGTTGATTATCATACTATCAAGGCACTGTTATAAGTGCTACATCATATTAACTCATTTTACACAGTACAAAACTCTAAGGTGAGCAATATTTCACAGCTGTCATATTATTGACAAGAAAACAGAAATAAAATAGTTCAGCAACTTCCTGAAAGTCACATACCCAGCAACTGACAAAATCAGAACTCAAGCCATTAATTTTTATCTACAGATACTGTACCAATATGCTAAGCCAGATAGTGAAAGGATTAATTATAAAACTAGAAATGACTATATAGCTTAATTTCTCAATTTCACAGAAAATAAATTATTTTAAAGGCAATCAGCACTGGTTTACACTTTCTCTCCATTACTTCATCTACCATCATCCTCAATGGCCCCAGTACACTTGGTGCTAGCTAACTCATAAACTATAGACTTACGCATGGTATGTTAATTGTCTCTTTATCAGACAGAAAAACTTAGGATTGTAAAAGAAATCCTGGGGCTGTGTTCTTTGAGTTTATATATTAATTCTTCCACTTAGAAATCATGTAACTTTGTGCAAGTTACTTGCCCTCTCTAGACCTCCATTTTGGTTCCTAGATGGGTTGAGTTTAAACTCATGAAGAGCACATAGATAATGACTACATAAATATTCATATTATTGCTATTCTTACTTTTTTTTCTTATAGAGAGATCCACTTCATAAGAATATAAGAGTGTTGCAAGCTTTAATTCAGATATTCTATAAAACATTCAGTTCATTTCCAAGTACTTTGTAACACATCAATAAATGAAGGAGAGTCTATTCATTCCAAATACAGGTTGTCTTTCTCTCTTTCCCAAAACATGGCTGATCAATCAGGTTCCATCTTTCCCAGCTTTCATCCAATTCTGCAAATTAGCTGCATATCAAAGTTCAGGTATTATGGTTTCGATTTGTTATGTCCCCCCCTTCAAAGCTCATGTGTTAATTCAGGCACAGTGGTGCACACTTGTAATTCCAGCATCTCAGGAAGCTAAGGCAAGAGAATCACAAGTTCAAGGTCAGCCTGGGCAAATTAGCCATTCCTTGTCTCAAAATAAAATTAAACAAAAAGGACTAGGAATGTAGCTCAGTGATATAGTGCTAGCACAATGCTCTGGGTTCAAACAATCCTCAGAACTGTGCAAGCATACAAACTCACACAATGCTCATGTGTTTAAAACATGGTCCCCCAAACTGAAAAGCTGAAATGGGGCATTTTGGCAATGATTGAAGTGTGAGAGCTGTGACCTCATCAGTGGATTAATCCATTGATGAATGTACAGCCATTGGGACTTGAGACCTAATTAGTAGTAGGACACTGGGGGCATGCCCTGGAATGGTTTATTTTCTCTCCAACCCCTTGCTCTCTCTTTACTTCCTTGTTGTCATGAATTGGCAGCTATTTCCCACCCTGCACATTTCACCATGATGTTTTTGCCTTGGGGCCAACTGACCAAGGACTAAATCCTCTAAAACCATGAGCCTAAATAAATGTGTCCTCTTCTAAGTTGTTCTTGTCAGACATTTTAATCACAGCAACAGAAAAGGAACATGCTAGGTTTGGATTACACTATATTACAAATAAAACAAAGTTTAAAGAAAAACATTCAATGTACTAAGAACAATGACTCAATCTCCCTTTTCTTGACTCAGTTCCCTACTTCTTCATTTATTTATACAGTGTTCCTGACATACATACTAGGTTGATTCCAGGCAGCTGGGGGCAAGGCATTAGGCAGCCCACATCCTCAGATGGCAGCTCTATGGGGGCAGGACATTAGGCAGCCTATGCATGAAAGGAATAACCAATCAGACACTGGCAGACAAGCTTCAATGGCATCTTGCAATCATGCAATGATTGATGGATTCACCAGCCAGTCTCTGAAAGGCAAAGCCCACCAACTTCCTCTCTCCACCCCAGACTATAAAGTCACTGCCCAACCCAGGCTGCCCACCACTTCCCCTGCGAATCCTTCACTTCCCCTGCCCACCATGCCCTCACTATGGCTGCGTAGGTAGATCTAGCCTGGGAATTGCCAATCCCAGTAAAAGGTTTTGCTCAGCTCCTCTTAGGTCTGGCCACCTTTTTTGAACACCCTTGCCTGAATTTATACCCATTACTCTGATTTTAGTTTTACAAAACCAAAGAACTAACTCGTCCAAACACAGCTTATATATATATCTATGCTGATAATAGAGCTATTCTTCTGCTTGTATGTCCTATTGATTTACAACCCTTAGCAAAGTCTCTATTCAGAATTTCTCTATGAAATCTGTTGAATTCTCTCAAGACATTTGTTATTCCTTCATCTGACTATAAAGGCACACCACTATCTTCCAATAATTCAAATCACTTCCAATCATATTTCATAATTAGTTGTATACCTATTTGTGTCACTGTGTAAGGAGGAAATGCAGTTCTATGCTAAGAATAGTCCTTGTTACGTAAAAAGCATTTAATAAATATTTATCATATGCACAAAAGGTGGATTGCACACTGAATGATTCCTAAAGGACAACTTGGAAAAGGTAGCTATGTCAGAAATACAGAAGGAAACCAAAACCTCAATATTTACATTGGAGAATTGGTTGGCATTCAACTTCTCAAAACAATTTTGAGAAAAAAATAATATAAAGCAGATATTCATTTGATGGGAGCAAGCTGGAAAATACCATAGCCAAACCATATTTAAGAGCAATCAAGTTCTCTAAATTGAGCATAAGTCTGAAGCATGATCAGGTTAACACAAAGAAAAAAAGACCAGTGTTATTTTGACTGAATTGAAAACAGAATATGCAGAAATTTATATATTTTCCTCAGAAAGCAGGGTGAGTTTCTTTCTTCTATTTAGTCAAATTTGTGCCAAATTCTTACCCAATGCTTCAGACCTTTATCAATTATTTTCTGTCCCCTTTGAGCTTATTTAGACCTTTTTTTCATTATTGCATTGCTCTGTATTTTGCTAAGTGGTTTTCTTACCTGAAATGTAGTGGTAAAGGGTATTTAGTACAACTTCCCTTATGTTCAATGCATGTTTTTAGAATTTTTAAAGCCTTGACAAAGGAGATAATTAAGGGTAGCATTTCAGTTAATTAGGCAAGATGGTCATCCATATGTAAATTCATTAAGTACTTACCCTATGCCAATCAACATAAGGAAGAATTAATGATAAAGAAGAATTAATCACTATCAACAAGGAGTTCACACTGAAGCAGGGAAAGAACACAAACAAGTGTAAGGGGGATAAATCTGGCAGAATGATACAGGGTGCTATATATTTGCATAATTAGAGCACATAATTCACTTTAAGGTCCAGAAAGCTATGCCCAAGAATTAATATTTAAGCCTGGTTGTAAAACATAAGTTATAACTAGCTGACTATATAGAGTGATAAAGATAGAAGAGAGGTAGATTTGAATGAGAGAATGGTCCAAGTAGTGGAAGCAATGTGGGTGCTTTAGATAATAGAAAAAATGAGGGACTATAGAAGGAACCAGGAAAAGCCCACCACTAGTGGTGAAAACAAAGAATAGTACACAGACCTCAAGGACCCCTGCCTGGGGCTTCTCAGTCATTGCATGGGTCCAGGCTTCTGCTTTGGGGCTTTCAAGCATCCAGGACACCCCAAGGATACTGCCTAGAGTGGCCCAGCCACAGCATATCCCCATCAGCTCAAGATATTGGGCCTGTTCCCACTTTCAAGGATACCATGTCCCACCATAGAATGCAAGCAGAACTGTTACAACCTGGTCTGCATATATGGGACCCAATAAATCAGCAACAAAACCCCATCACTGAGCTTCAACAATCCAGTTGGCTGCCCCACAACACCAGTAGCCTAGATGCAAAAGGTGCAGCAAAATAAGGTCCCAGGCAGAAGCAGCTTTCTGGAAGAAGGTGGTCATTAGAGGGGTGGTGTCTGATCCAATCCTTTGACCTGCAAGAAAGAAGCACCTGAAGACCTGTCTTGTTTCCCCATGGGGAACCTCACTTCAAAGATCCAGGAGAAGCTCTTCAAAAATGAAGTATCAAATTAGAAACTGTTCCCCTCAAACCCAGAATGCCCCTACCAAGGAGTACACAGGCGAGGAATGGGATGAAAACCTAGTACAGATTGCTAATGATCTGATTAATTAAAGGAATAAGGAACTAGAAGAAGATTTGGTGAAGGAAAAGAGTGAGAAAACATTAGATGAAAAACACTATTATCAAAGAAAAACACTGAAAAAGGAACTAATGAAGCTAAATTCTTCAGTCAATCATATCAGAGGAATAATGGGAAAATTTAATAATAGACTAACCTCTATAGAAAACAGAATCTCAGCTCTTGAAGAAAGAGTGTATGCCAATGAGGATAGGCTGAGTAAACTTGAGCACTAGGATGTCAAAAAAGAAAAAAAAATACTCAAAGAGCCTGAGCAGAATTTTCAAAAGACTTTGGACAAAATCAGAAGAAATAATATAAGAGTAATTGGGATACAACAATAAATTGAAAAGCAAATGAATGGCATGAAGAACATTCTCAATGAAATAGAGAATTTTTTCCCATATTAGCATAGAGTCAGGTATGCTCATCCAATCAGCGCATAGGACACCCAATAGGCCTAATCAAATGAGAAGCTCAACAAGACACATCATAGTCAAACTGTATAACATGGAAATCAAGGAAAGAATATTAAAAGCTGCAAGAGATAAATGCCAAATCCCAAAGGCAAACCAATAAGTGTCACCTTGGACTTTTTAGCTCAGACCCTAGAAGCAAGAAGATCCTAGAAGGAAATATTTCAATCTCAAAATGATCACAACATTCAGCTGAGAATACTATACCCAGCAAAATTCAGCTTCAAAATCAAAGGGAAAATAAAAGCATTTCATGATAAAATCAAACTTGCAACATTCATAAAAAGATTTCTCAAAGATAAATTCCAGATAGAAGAACAAGCAAACACTCCTCAAAACCCATGAAAAGAGGAAATTAAAGGACACACTATCAAAAGACAGCTAAGACAGCACAGAACTCACTAATGAAACACGATGACTGTGTATCACAATCACATAACTATCCTAACACTGAATGTGAACGATTTCAATGCACCAATAAGACACAGATAAGCAAATTGTACAAAAAATTCAACAGTATGCTTCTTACAGGAGACCCATCTTACAGACCCTGACATCCACAGATTGAGGGTTAAAGGATGGAAAATAATCTATTAGGCTTACAGGCCAAGAAAGCAAGTTGGTATTGCAATTCATATATCTGACAAGGTAGACTTCATCCAAAAGTTATTCAGAAGAGATAAAGAAGGTCAGAACATCACAATAAAGGGAATATATCAGGAAGACAAAACCATGGTAAATATCTATGCTCCAAACACAAAACTCCCAAGTATGTGGAAAAAAATACTCCATGACATAAAACCACTTAAGGGCCTGCAATACAAACAACTGCAAGACTTTAATACTCCTCTATCACCAATAGACAGATCATGAAAGCAAAAAGCAGTAAAGAGATGTCCAGTCTAAAAAATTCCACAAATCAAATGGACTCAATATACATCTAGACAATATTCCAAATTGGCTCAGTTTACCTTCTGAGCAGCACATGGACAATTCTCCAAAATAGATCACATTCTACTTCACAAAGGAAATCTCAGCAAATATAAGAAGTAGATATTATACCATGTATCCTATCAGACCATGATGCCTTGATCCTAGCAATGAACTGTTGAGGTCTGACCTTCACTCCATTTCATCAGCTGCCCTAGAGTGATCTTGTTACTATTTCTGTAAGTTCCTTCAGGAAGGGTTGCTAGGTCATGCTTTGTTAAGTTTGCTAATTGTTATGCAAAAAGATTAGGGTGGGTTGGAATGTGCTAACCACAGGCTGTTCCCTAGTTGTTTGTCTGTACTCAAAATCTGCATAACCCCTGGCAACTCCCTTAGAAGGTTTACTATCAATTCCTTGGCTGTCTCCCCTCCCTATAAAAACCCGTGTGCCTTGGTAATAAACGGATTCTGGGCTGCAATCCTCTGTGTGTGGTTGACTCATTTCCCCGGCCAAGAAGGAAGGGATCCCAGCTAGAAGGGTCCGGGGTTCGGCCGTTGGCACTCATCCTCCTGATCGGCTCCCGGGGGACAAGCCACATGGTCTGGATTGTCCTGCCCACGCCTCAGGGATGGACGTCTGAGGTATCCACAATGAACAGCAAAAATTATAACAGAAATACATATATACATGGAGATTGAAAAATACCCTATTAAATGAAGAATGGATCCAGGAACACATGAGATCAAAATCAAGAAATTCTTGGAAGCAAACAAGAAGGAAGACCCAACATATCAAAATCTCTGGGACATCATGAAAGCATTCTAAAGGGGAAAATTTATGGTTCTGAGTACCTACATTAAAAATCAGGAGAGGTTCCAAATAGATAAACTTATGCTCTACCTCAAATTCTTATGAAAGGAAGACCAATCTAATCCCAAAGCCAGCAGAAGGCAGGAATTAATCAAGATCAGAGCTGAAATCAAAGAAATTGAGAACAAAAATGCAATAAAATGATTCAATGAAACAAAGAGATGGTTGTTAAAAAAAACTAAATAAGATTTACAGTCCCCTAGACAGTCTCACTAAATGAAGAAAATGAAGCAAATGAACAAAATCAACAAAGAAAAGGGAATAATTACGACTAAACCCAAAGAAATCCAGAAGATTATCAGAAACTATTATGAAAAACTATACTCCCCTAAATTAGATAATCTGGAAGAGATGGACAAATTGATAGACACATACAACATCCCCAA
>PVKS010012054.1:9629-54976 GCA_004027875.1 Aplodontia rufa | reverse complement strand
TAAAGAAGGGAATCAAATTCAATGAATTTATATAGTGTACGTGCCTAGCTGGAGTAGAAAAATATGCCCAAGTGTGTTCATACAGGTTCACTAAGAAAGCTTTCCTTTAAAAAAAATTATCTTTCAAATATTCTTGTTTTGTTTCTTTCAACTCTGGTATTTAAACCTGGTTAAAAAAAAAAAGAACTAATTTAAATTCACAAAATAAACCATAACAATTTTCAGATGTCTCTCGGCTTCAAAACACACTGAAATACTGGAATGAATGGATCTTAACACTAAGATGGTGTTAGCTCCACATCTTTCCAGTGCACACTCACAAACAAGATTTTAGTTCAAGTCTTCAATTTCTCTGTTTCCACTTCCCTCAGTCTCAAAGGACTAGAGACTGAGCCACAGAATAAAAAAAAAATGCCACTTTTAGCAATAAGCATGCATAATAACATTCTTTGAAGAGATTCCAGTATTTTTAAAGGATCTTGTTGTGGCATATAAGTATTATAGGATTCTGAGAATGAATGAATGAATAATGAGATGGTCTTAATCTATTCTATTAGTATTAGGTCATTCTAGTATCTATTTAAATATATATACATACATTGTTATATACAGATATAAATGACACATATATTCCCTAAAGCAGCAAAATATTTCCTGCAGTTATTCTCGTTTGCAAAAGAAGTATTGGTAACATCTCACACTTGTGAGCTTGAAGCAAAAAAAAAAAAAAAAAAGACTTCAAACCTCAGCCCTCCCATAGGCTGAATAATAATGAATATAAGGTGAAATAAGAGGGTTAAACAAAGGAAATATTTTCAATACCTCACAATGAGAAGTACAAGTAAGGAGATTCCTCTGAATATTAACAAATTTTTCACTTTAGATTAATTCAGATTATCACTGAATATATTACTCTAGGAATACGACTTTTGTAATTTGAAATAACAGTACTTCGTTCAGCAGAACAATTTGTTAAAGTGTGTGGTCTTTCTTAATTTTTCTATTTTTATTTTATTCATATATTCTGGCATGAGCTTCTTCTATATACATACAGTCTATTGCGTTTAAAAATAACTAATCCTCAAATTTTAGTACACATATTTGCATACATTAATTAGTGATTACCTTGAACTCCCTTTCCAATGTCAAATTAATAGTTTTCTTACATAAGCTGATTAACATACTATTTTTAGCAATTGTAGAAATTCTCCTGCCTATCTAAAGTTCAACTCTGATGGTAACACCATATTTGGTTGACAATGTTTGTGAATTTTTAAAAATATTTTACTATGTTATCCCATTATAATCTTACATAAATAAGTAAAAAATAAAAGCAGCAAAGGATTGATATTAATAAGAACTAAGATTTAAATCTTAAGACAATGATAAATTCAATCATTAAAGACATTTTTGAGCTAGGTGCTAGGGATACAGAAGAGAACATTCAACTCATATTCTAACAAATATAAGTTGTACTTACTTTGAATAAGTAGGAATAACTGGGTAAGCCAAAAGCAAAAATGTTTAACCTAATCTGCATACTTATTTTAGTGTTAAGAAGGAAAACATAATCAAAGAACACAATATAAATATGTCATTGAAGTTTACACCTACAAGATAAAATATAAATAAGGACTTTAAACATACTTTTAGTTCTTTGGGAACAATGCATTCACTGCTCCTAAAAAAAACTGTGAACTCAGTTGTCTATTTTTTACGCATTCAACTACAGTGTATTTTGAGCACGCATCATAATATGTGAACAGAAATTATGTGTGTATATAATTTTATATAAATTAATGAACTCCAATGATATTTATTCTCTCCTACCCCTTTTTCATTCTTTCTTCTAACCCTTTCATTTTATTTGGGTCAGAGATACTAGGAAGCTTGCCACATCAGAAGGCTAAACCAAAAAAGTCAAAGAATGGGACAAATTTTAAAAGGGATAGCAAGGCTTTAGGAATTTATTTTTAAAAGGTTAAGTTTATGGGCTGAGCCAGAGTGGTAGAGAATGGAGGGAAAAAACAGACTTCACTTTTCTTTTGGAGAACAATATACAACAAAATATTAACTTCATTAACAGCAAGCAAACTACATTTAATTCTGACATGTCTTACAAGTTGCTATTTCCACTAAAAGGTTAAAGTCATTCTTAAATTCTAAAGTCTGTGAAGAGGCTGAATCCCATTGGTGATCCAAAGATTGGTAAGGTAAATTCAGAAACAATGATTATTAATGTCTATGATTCTTGAAACAAATTGGATACTCAAAATTACATGAAAAAAAATTACAAATACATACACTGGCAAACACATCAATACATGTTACATTATGAAAACAAAAAAAAAAAGATCTGGAATGGGCATTCTCATTGCAAAAGGCAAAATTTATTGGTAAACAACACAAAACAATTTTGCCCCCAAAAGCAGTACCCATAGAAAGTACTAATTAAACACAAAACTGTATATCTGATTGGGGTTGTTATTTTTGAATGAGTCTGAGAAGACAATACATTACAGGCATCTTCAATGGAGAAACACAAAAATTTTAACTGTAGTGGATTTCAGTATTTTCCAAATTCTTGAATATGTATTACATGTAAAAAAATCCAAACAAAGCTATTAAATAACAGAGCATTTACTTAAAATAAATACAGCTATTTTTTCCAAGATAAATCTTTTTCATTAATACTGGTATATGATAAGTTACTCTTTTGGAAACACTATATAACATGAAAATTTTCACCCAAAAATGTAGAAAAAAACATTATGAAAAACATCCTGAAAGATATGTGTTAAAATTTTAAAATGACTTGCTTAAACATATGTCACTGAAAGGAGCTATCACATTCAGTGGAAATTTTAAAAAGTTATCATCCAAGAATTTTTTTAAATGATAAAAATTCACTTAATGGAACCATAACAAGAAAACTTCTCAATTATTTTTCAAAATAGGGCATTTAATCAAAAAAAATGTTTTTAGAAGTATTTCCCATGCAAATAAGGTTTTCTTTTATACAGTGGCATACTGGAAAGCCCAAGAAAACATGCTGCATTAAAAACTGAGACATTCCCAATGATGCCGTTGACATTAGCACAAAATACCTCCGAAGGCCTCTAACTCCAGATGAGAAAAACAATGCTTCTAAAATATAACACTGAAAGTTGCCAGTATTAATAACTATAATATAACATACAAAAACTTCATCAACATCTGCTTTGAAGAAAATAATTATACTGATAATAGAAATAAAATCTTAAAAGAGTTAATCAAGCCTTTTGAAGTATCTTTTTAAAGTTCTGTATAATATATCCTAAAAATTCAAAACAGAACAGGCGTCTCCTTGGCTTTTTCCACTATTTTTGATATTTTGTTTTGACTGCTATTCTTAGCAGAAGCCTAGCACGTCACTCTCTCAGTATAAAGATCACTAACATTAAGATAATTCTGAGCGGACTGCCCAACTCTCACCAGAAGATACAAAGCTGCACTCCAACGGGGTCCTGCAGAAGAATACCTAGAGTCAAATACATCCCAATCCTTCTGCAGGAGCCCAAACCCTGGCATCACAGCTGTCCAACACAGCCATCATGCTCACTGGGCTCTTCTGCCACCACTGGCGCCTGCTGCTTGAAGGGTTTTACAGTGAAGTAAGAGCATCACGATGACAGTAGCAGCCATACAGTTACTCCAACTTGAGAAGCCATCCTCTCGCCTTTACCAAAAACAAACTCTTTGTGTATCATCCAGGGACTCTGGGGCACAAAAAAAAAAAAAAAAAAAGAAAGAAAAGAAAAGAAAAGAAATCAGTGTCACTGCCACACAGTATATACTTAAGTAAAAAGAATGTTTGTCACGATGCTCCTGGGGTATCTGTGCCAATCACTTGTATCTACCAGGAGAGACTCAACTACTAAGGGCTATAGTTGTCACTCTACCAGAAAACAGGAAACTTCTGGGAACCAGATAACCAGATGACCAGTAAATGTAACTGAATAACTTCAGATTAACTAGAAGCAACTAATTTTTTGAGAGAAGAGAGGAAGATGTTGATAGCGTCTGTAAAAGGCTTGGGTAAATCACAAAGGTAGGTGGAAGGCCTTATAAATCTCTTTATAAAACATAACAAAGAAAAAAATCCACATATATTTTCTATAATATTTAAGCAACAAGAAAGTTGTTGCTGAAAATATATAATTCTGTAGAGTGAAAAACTAACTTCAAACCCAACTCTCTTAACCTAAACAAAGGGTAACCATACAACTCATCATCCAAACCTACAACACCTTTGAGAATAAATACAAGGGTATTAGCAACAGACCTGGACAACAGGCATAAGGTAGAACTGCTCTACGCAAAGAGAAATATTAAATTTGCTTTTAGAAATAAAATGCAATCTATGGCATGGGTGTTAGGAGTATCAAGTAAGTGCTTAGCACGTGCCTGGCAAAAGCACTCTGTACTGAGTTACTCTTCATTTAAAAATGATATCTCACAAAAAAAGGTTCTATGGCCACTATAATATATTCCTCTTTCAAACACAGTAAATAACCTACCACCAATGGCCCACCATGTAAACTTTCAAAAATGTACTCTAATAATGGAAATCACTTTTTCACAACCTGCAATATTCCAAATATACTCTCAAGAAATCTCTTAAATAGTATTTAATACAATATCCATAATGATTAGGCCAAGCATTTCACAGGTTTTTTTCCATTGCTTACCCACTGTTAAAGTTCTCAAAAATAACAAACATTTCCCCAACTCAGAAACAAGTAGATGCTATAATCCAAAAGAGAGTTCATACCATCACAGTTATGGAAAATGCAGCAACGTCCCTCTCAATTTCCTTCTATAGCAGCACTTCTATCTCTCCAAGAAGCAGGTTTTCCAGTTCTTCAAAGTTCATTTCTTTGCTGTTGGGCTCCAGTGATCCAGAAACCACACAGGTGTGTTAAATGACAGCTGCCAACATGAAATGCCAGGACTCTACCATCTGCTTCCCCACCTCTGTAGCGGAGTTTGTAAGGATCAGAAATAGCCCCCCTCACTCACAAACACACACGCATTCTTTCAACATATTTAGAATCATGCTTACCATGTACCAGGCACACTAGCAACACTCTTGCACCCATTTCACTGTCCTATCTATGAATATACGTAGATTCCTAAGTGTTGGGATGAAATAGATTAAGGCCTATATGAAAAGCAAAACACAAAACTTGAACTTCTTATACAAGGCATAGGTTCTGGCGCAGAATTTCTATAATTTAAATATATATTGTATGTGTCTGTACGTGTTCACTTTAGTGTAAAATGATGATCACCAGGACCTAAGAATTAAGATACTCAACATGGTTGTTATCAAACTCAAGAAATCTACATTTCTATAAATTCTAATTTTGTGGTAAGAAATAAATTCTCAAACTGTTATTATGGTTTGTTCATATTTCACAGTAAAAAAACTAGAATAATTGCTATTTTTAGCATTTTCTGCTGACAACTGATATTTTCAAAAACAAATATACCTGAAATGTTGCCCATGCAATCCTATTTAACAATGCATTTGAAATGATTCCAAGCACAAAACTTCTAATAAAACAACCTTTTCTTTTTAATTTAGGGAAAATTCAACAATACAGAAAAGAATATTTCCCCATGTATTTTACAGCCATTTGATCCTGAGCTATTTCTACAATCTAAGAATAAACCAACAGTTAATTGGTAACTGGGATTTTCAAAAGACTACAAGTTGATAACTCTGCTCTATGTGAGCACTAATACTTTTCATTGGGCTATTTCTTCAGAGCAAAATGCAGCCTCCAAGTGATAACAAATAATCACTGGTGAAAAATAATATCAGTGCAATATCTAAGTGACAGTAATATGCGGCCATTAAGCCCATCAGAGAAACAGGTATTATTACAAGTATTTTTTTAAGTCACAAGGACCAATCTACTTGAGCAAAATGAGCGGTGCAAAAATATTCATCGTTCTGAGCACAAGCAATTACTAGTGTGGTATGATGGGAGGAAAGTTCACCAAGTATATTTTTCTGTTATTCCTGCTAAACTCCAAATGTGCCCTACGTAGAATTATCATTTTATTGTATAGACATATAAGACTTAGCATTCCATATTCAGTTCTATACCCTCATGAAGATAAAACTGTCTTTAGAAGCAGTCTCCAAATTTATATAATATGTTTATATGACAAGAAAATTAACAGCAGTGGCTCAGTGGTTACGGTGTTTGCCAGTCTTGTGCAAGTACACGGGTTCAAACCCCAGCACCCATGTACACAACTAAGTGTCAGAGCAACAAAAGTCATGTGAAAAACTCAATAAAAATTGATTCTCTGTCTCTCTCTCTCTCCCTCTCTCTGTCCTTCTCTCTTAAATAATAATAAGAATAAGAATTAATAATACCCTCATTTAGCTCTACTGCAAATTGCTACACTATATTATACTTACTGCCTCTTTAATTTCACAGGAGAAAACATGTATCTGAAATTCTTCAGAACCATGGGAACTCTCTGTAAATGCAAAGCAATTGCTCTCTGTTGTCCCATCATGTCCACGTGCACAAAATAACACCTTATAGATTGGAAAAGATGCTATCTCCACATTGTTTGATTGGTCTATGATTCTGTAAAACAGTGATGAAAAATGAGACAAAACACGTTACTATCAAGGAACAAATAGTTTTATTATATCAATATATAACATATAAACATAATTATCTTCAGATCACAAAAATAAATTGGTATTAATGCAAGAAAACAGTATCTCCATATTCTTGCAAATATTACACATATACTCATAGATTTTTCATCTTCTTTTGACAATTTCTTCACTCTTATGTTTCCTAAGATCTAACTCATCTATTCCAAAACCAAGTATACACTGCTGGGTAAAATACTATTATTACTGGTCACTGATGTCTAATCTTGTTTTACTACAATATATGCTAGTATAAACACCACAGATCATCTTGGAAAATCTATTTATTTTCAGAGCAGTACCTCTAAGTTCATCTAAGCCTCAAGTTACTGAGAATTCTTTTGCCCCAAAAAAGGTCAGGCAATTTCAAAAATAGACTCAACAGAATATAAGAGTTAAAAGAAGATTGTGGGATTTAGAAATAAATTATTCTCTGACACTCCCTACACACATACTAAACCTTTAAACATCCAAGATCCTTTCAAGATTTCAAACAAAGAAACTAAGAGATAGGCTGAAGTGGTGGAGAGGCAACCACTAGTAGTCAAGAGGCAAGTCAAAACTCTAAGTCTTAGTCAAGGTATGTTTGGCAAACCTGAAACTAAATAGATAATATTAAAAGACATTTTGACATTTTTAGGAGATAGCATGTAAATAATATGTTTATAAACTACTTTGTGAAAAACCCAAAGCATTTTTACCAATACTGTGTAAATTTACATTGCTATTATTTTGGTAAATAGAACTTACTATCACTATTTCTTTGAACCACTGTTACAAGCTAAAGTCAGGTTTTTATGCTCCTTCAAAACAGAAAATCACAAATCAGGAGTATTTTACATTTTCATAATAAAAATAATTTTGCAAATATCCCTGGGTAAACAGGAACACCGTTTACGCCTAAATATAATGTGTACTTTGCATGTCTAACAAGTTAAGTGAATTCACAGTAAGTCCTACATTTTATTTAGGATATAATATCCTCACCACCACTCAAAAAACATGTAAGAAAAAGAAAATTAGAACTTACCTCACAGAACCTTCTGGAACATTTGGCACGTACAGAGTAACAGGAAAGGGGTACTGACTAGAAGATCTCATGGTTGCCATTGCCCTTAAAGCCTCAACTTCATTACGTGGGGAAGCAACCTTCATACATCCTAAGTAGGTCAGTTTGTTAAATAAAACACTATCTTCTTCAGATAGTACAGCTGGAGAAGATAGTCCAGGTGTGGAAATTTCTGAAGGAAAAAAAAAAAGAAACACTCAAAGTCAAGGCAAAACAAATAATAATGCCAAATACCTAAAAAGAAATAAAATACATAAAAAAAATTAGGTCTCTTTGTGCCTTGATTTGTTTTATTGGTAATCCAAAGCCTTGACTCAGAGTTCCAGAATTGGTCATTTTGTACTTTTAAAATAAATATCATCTTGGTTGTAATTTCTTCGGAGGAAAGAAAAAAATTTAACCTGTATGTTTTTTTTAAAAATCAAAAACATTAGTTCAAGCAATAAGGACAATAAAGAGAAAAACTACATTACACACAGAATGAATTGACTTACAACATGAGAATTAAACAAAACTAACAGTTAAGTTTCTTCTGGATATAAAGATCTTTCATCACATCACATTAACTTTAGGCACCCTAACTTCCTAAACAAATTAAGTAATATTGAAATGTGAAATCTAATACCAGTAGCAACAAAAGTCAAATTCTTTTTTCCTCTCTCCTGTCTTGCTGGCTTCTATGAACTATGTAAGTGTTCCAATGCAATTTCTGTCCTCAAAATAACTGTCTTTGATGAACGACTCTATGATTACTTCACCTAATTCCATCCCCTTCCATTATGAATTTAGAGAAGAAAATATCTCTTCACTTTAGTTCTAAGTACAGCACGAAACAAAGGCCCAGTTATGGTTAGAGAGTATCTACCGCATGTATTAGATTGTAAACATTCTGCTTTTGTGCCCTCACCTAAAATACATATTTATCTTATCTCCCACTCTTCCACATCCATACTGCACAACATTAGGCATACCTGTCTTACTTGAGCTAGACAGATCCTTGCAGGCATGTTCAAATTCTCATTATCAGGATTCCACTTAGCAGACTTTAGTAAGTAATTCAACAAACCCATTTCAAACTTCCCCACATCAACTCCTAAATATTATGATAAAATAACCTCTCCAACCTTTTTCATTGAGAAACAAAAGCCATTCAAAATTAAGTACTTCATAAGCCATGTTCTTCAGTCACTGAAAGAATTCTTCCCTTTTGAATAAATCCAAAGCACTAAATTTCAAAAGGGATAAATGAAAGATAAAACTACAAATAATTTTAAGGCTGAATATAAACATTTAGATATTTACTTAGTACTATTATTATAGGCAAAAATGTCATTAAGTATTTTTGTTGACTTACTAAGCACTTAAGCAGCAACGTTTTTATTTGTGAGGTCCTAGGTAAAATCATGCTTCAGTAACTGTCAAGCATGATAGATTAAGTAGTTTAAATGACCTAAAAACTGTATAAATGGAGTCCTAAAAAAAAGAGGAGGGGGTTTAAAAAAAAACTGTTTAAGGAATTAAATCTTCACACATCTGTGTAAATCAAGATTTATAACTCTATAATTTTAAAATATAAAACAGTACAAAATGGATCCAAAAGTGACATATGATAAAACTGGCAGACAAACCGTTTAAAGTATTATAACTATCAATAAGAATTTAAAGAAAAACATCTAACAAAATAGCAAAAACATGAAAGACAGGAAAAAATAGAAATCCTAGAGCTGAAAAATATACAATGAAATATTCCCTGTATGACTACAACAACAGATTCTAAGTTATAAAAGAAAAATATTAAAAGAAGTTCCTTAGGATAAAGGAAAATGATAAAAGAATGAACTCAGAATACTGAAATAAATATCTTTTCCTTTTTATTAATTTTCTCAAAATATAACAGGACTTACAACAAAATATATACATGGATATATATTTTATAAAATTTGCAACATATATATAAAATGACACTAAATGAACAAACTCTGTAAAGGAAGATGGAATTCTTACAATATATGGGAAGTTTTATTATCAGAATGTAAATATGTTAAAGACTCAGATTATAAATCACTGAGCAACCTCTGAAATCATAAAATTATATAGCTCATGTGTCAGCAACAGAGCTGCAAAAAAACTTTTTAAAATACTCAATCCAAAAGAAGGCATAAAAAGTAGGGTGAAAACAAAAAAGAAACTAGAGGGACATTTAACAAAAAGACTCAAATATATTCAGAAATAACATTAAGAGAATGGACCAGTAGCTCAGCAGTAATAAGCTTGCCTGCCACACATGAAGACCCAGGTTCAAACTCCAGCATCACATTCACAACTAAGTGTTGGGAAAAAAAAAACCAAATGAAAAAAATAAATAAATAAAATACATTCTCTCTCTAAAAATAAAAATAACATGAAAAGTGAATGGTTGACAAAATCCAGATTATCAGAACTTATTTTGAAAATTTATACTTTGCCAAGTTTAATAATCTGGAAGATATAGACAGATACTTGGCCATACATAACATCCCCATATTAACACTGGAGGACACTGAAAATCTAAACCAACCTATCTCAGGGAGCAAAATTGAAGAGCAATCAAAGGCCTTCCAAAACAGAAAAGTCCAGGACTGGATGGATACACAGCATAATTCTACCAAATTTTTACAGAACAATTAACACTGATCCTCTATAAGCTTTCCCATGAAATTGAAAGGGTTGGAGCACTCCCAAACACTTTTTATGAAGCAAATATTACACTGATACCTAAACCAACAAAGACACATCAAGAAAACTACAGACAAATTTACCTGATGAACATAAATGCAAAAATCCTTAATAAAATTCTAGCTAATCGGATCCAAAAGTACATTAAAAAGATAATACATCATGATCAAATGGCTTTCATTCTGGGAAAACAGGGTGGTTCAACATATGCTAATCATAAATGTAACTCATCACTTGAACAGAATTAAAAATAAAAATCATATAATCATCTCAAATGACACAGAAAAGGCCTTTGATAAAATTCAAAATCCTTTTATGCTCAAAACTCCAGAAAAGATAGAGATACAGGGAAGATGGCTTAACTATGTAAGGTCCATTTACAACAGATGCATAGCCAACATTATTCTCAATGGAGAAAGACTAAAAGCACTTCCAATGAATTCAGGAACAAGACAAGGTTGTCCACTTTCACCACACTTATTCAATATATTGAATACTTGAAACCCTTGCCAGAGCTATCAGACAAGAGAAGAAAATCAAAGGAATTTGAATAGGAAAAGAGGAAGTCAAGTTGTCTCTGCTTGCTAATGACATGATCGTATACCTTGAAGACCCAATAAGCTCAACCGGAAGACTTCTAGAGCTTATAAACGATTTCAGCAAAGTAGCTGGCTATAATATCAACACCAATAAATCATTAGCATTCCTATACTCCAGCAACAAGTTCACTGAAGAAGAAATCAGAAAATCTCTCCCATTCACCATCTCCTCCAAAAAAAAAAAAAAATACTTGGGCATAAATCTTACAAAGGACATTAAGGTCCTCCACATGGAAAACTATCGAACTTTCAAAAAAGAAATTGCAGAAGATCTGAGTAGATGGAAAAACATTCCATGTTCATGGTTAAGCAGAATTAATATAATCAAAATGGCCATTCTACAGAAAGCCCTATACAGATTTAATGCAATCCCCATCAAGATACCAATGTCATTCTTCACGGATCTAGAAAAAGGAATTCTCAAATTCGTATGGAATAACAGAAGACCCAGAATAGCCAAAACATTACTCAGCAAGAAAGAGGAAGCAGGTGGTGTCTCAATTCCTGACCTGAAATTATACTATAGGGCTAAAGTAAAAAAAAAAAAAAAAAAAACCAGCATGGTATTGGTATCAAAACAGAACTAAAAACCAATGGAATAGAATAGAGGAATCTGAAATGAACCCCCATACCTTTACCTATCTGATATTTGATAAAGAAGGCAAAAGCATAGTGTGGGAGAAGGATAGCCTGTTCAACAAATGGTGTTGGACAAATTGGACAACCATATGTAAGCAACTGAAATTGGATCCTTACCATTCACCCTGCACAAAAATTAAATCAAAATGGTTCAAAGATCTGGATATTAGGGGCTGAGTGGTGGCTCAGCAGATACAGCGCTTGCCCAGCATGCGCAAGTACAAGAGTTCAAACCCCAGCACCACATATACAACGAAGTCTCAGAGCAACGAAAGCCATATAAAAACTAAATAAAATTCTTTCTCTCTTTCTCTCTCAGTGTCCCTCTCTTCTTTAAAAAAAAAAATCTGGATATTAAACCATCAACTTTACAATTGCTTGAAAATGAAGTAGGATCAACACTGCATGACATAGGGGTCAGCACCACCTTCCTTAACAAGACTCCCATGGCACAAGCATTAAAGAATAAATGAAGAGATGCAATTAAACTAAAAAGCTTTTGCACAGCTAACAATTTAGTCAAGAGTGTCAAAAGAGAACCTACAGAATGGGAGAAAATCTTTGCCTGCTACACGTCGGACAGAGGGCTAATATCCAGAATATACAAAGAACTCAAAAAACTAAACACCAAAATCACAAATAATCCAATCAATAAATGGGCTATGGAACTAAAAAGAAACTTCTCAAAGGAGAAAGTCTAAAAAGCCCATAAACATATGAGAAAATGCTCTACATCATTAGCAATCAGAAATGCAAATCAAAACTTCACTGAAATTCCACCTCACTCCTGTCAGAGTGGCAAAAATGAAGAATAGGAACAATGACAGATCCCGGAGGGGCTGTGGGAAACCAGAAACACTGTCACATTGCTGGTGGGACTGCAAACTGATACAGCCACTCTGGAAAGAAGTGTGTAGACTCTTCAAAAAATTAAGGCTGGAACCACCTTATGACCCAGCTATCTTACTCCTGGGTATTTTCCCAAAAGAGGTAGAATCAACATATTACAGAGAGACAGCTTCATCAATGTTTACAGCAGCTCAATTTACTATAGCTAAATTATGGAACCAAACCAGATGCCCACTCAACGAATGGATTCAAAAACTTTGGTACATATATTCAATGGAATACTACTTGGCTATTAGAGAAAACCATATTATGGCATTTGCAGCCAAATCGATGGAGATGGAAAAAATTATGCTGTAAAGTATCCCAGAGACTCAAGGGCCAAATTTTTTCTCTCATTTGTGGAAGCTAGAACACAATTGGAAACAGCATGATAGATGGCTAAGCTAATAATAACCTCGACATGTATGAATTTTTACACGAACAGGGGAAACCTTGCCTAGGATGCTGGGGGACATATGGAGAGGGGCAGGGAGAGGGGGGAGGGAATAGGAGGGACATGAGGGAGACTGAAGGGAGGGAGTATTGGGGAATCAAGTCAGAGGGGAACCTTCAACTTCCATGAGAAGTCCAAATAACACGCGGATTTAATAGGGAGAAATGGAACCATGGGGAACCCAAGGGGGGAACCATGGAATGGCATCAGCCTTGGCTTGCTCTGTCGTTATACATTTGTTCTTGATTGTTTGATAATGATTCCCTCCTAATTGTAAGTCCACGTCTAGTGAATTAAAAAAAAAAAGTGAATGGTTGAGGGGCTTGGAGCGGTGGCTCAGCGGTTACAGTGCTTGCCCAACATGTGCAAGGACCTAAGTTTGAACCCCAGCAGCATGAACACAACAAAGTCTTCGAGCAACAAAAGCCATATGAAAAACTACATAAAATTGATTCTCATTCTCTCTCTCTCACTGTCCCTCTCTAAAAAAAAAAAAATAGTGAATGGTCAGGTCTGGAGTGGTAGCTGAGTAGTACCACGCTTGCCTGGCATGCACAAGTACACGAGTTCAAACCACAGCACCACATACACAACAGAATGTCAGAGCAACTAAAGCCACATGAAAAACTAAAATTGATTGTCTCTTTTTCTTTCTCTGTCCCTCTCTCTTAAAAAAAAATACAATAAAACAAAATAAAAGTGAATAGTCAGGGCTGGAGTTGTAGTTCAGGGGTTGTGGCACTGGCCTGGCATGCATGAGGACCTGCATTCAAGCCCCAATGTCATGCAAACAACAGGGTATAGGAGCACCATAAGCCACATGAAAAACTGAATGAAGGTGATTCTATCACACTCTCTCACTGTCACTCTCTTTAAAAAAAAAAAAGTGAATGGTCATTAATTCTTGCACTATGGGAGTCTTGTCAAGGAAGGAGGTGCCTACACCAATGTTGTGGAGTAATGATCCTATTTTTTCCTTCTAGCAACTGTATAGCTACTGGTTTATCTAATTCTTTGATCCATTTTTATTTGATTTTTGTGCAGGGTGAGAGATAAGGATCTAATTTCAGTTGTCTGCATGTGGCTGTCCAGTTTGTCCAGCACCATTTGTTGAACAAGCTGTCTTTCCTCCACACTATATTTTTGCCCCCTTTTTCAAATATCACATGGGTTTGTCTCGGTACCTTCCAGTCTTCATTGGTCTTCTTGTCTGTTTAGATACCAATACCATGTTATTCTGTTACTATAGTCCTATAATATAATTTCAGGTCAGGTATTGTTACACCTCCTGCTTCCTCTTTCTTGCTCAGTAATGTTTTGGCTATTCTGGGTTTCCTGTTATTTCAAATGAATCTGAGAATTGCCTTTTACATATCCATGAAGAATGCCATTGGTATCTTGACAGGGCACTGAATATATACAGGGCTTTTGTCACAATGGCCTAACCAAGAACATGGAATGTTTTTCCATCTATTCAGGTCTTCTGCAATTTCTTTTTTTAATGTTCTGTAGTTTTCATTGTAGACATAGTTTATATCCTTTATTAGATTAATGCCCAAGTATGAATTAAAGCCAAAAATAAATGAGTGGTGCACCATTAAAATGAAAAACTTTTGCACAGCTAAAGAAGTAGTCAAGAGTGTTAAGAGAGAACCTACAGAATGGAAGAAAATCTTTGCCTGCTACACTTCAGAGAGGGCTAATATCCAGAATATACAGAGAATTCAAAAAACTGAACACCAAAACCACAAACAATCCAATCAATAAATGGGCTAGGAAACTAAATAAAAACTTCTTAACAGAGGAAGTTCAAAAAGCCAATAAACATATGAGAAAATGTTCTACATCACTAGCAATCAGAGAAATGCAAACCAAAACATCACTGAGATTCTACCTCACTCCAGTCAGTGGCAAAAATGAAGAATACAAACAATAACAGATGCTAGAGGGGATGTGGGAAGAAAGTAACACTGTCACACTGTTGATGGGATACAAACTTGTAGCCACCTGGAAAGCAGTGTGGAGACTCCTCAAAAAACTAGAATTGGAACCACCTTATGACCCAATTATCCCACTCCTGGGTATTTTCCCAAAAGAGCTTGGCATACCACAGGGACACAGGTACATCAATGTTTATAGCAGCTCAATTTACAATAGCTAAACTATGGAACCAAGCCAGAAGCCCCTTGCTGGTTAGGTGGATTCAAAAACTGTGGTATATATACAAGAGAGTTCTACTCTGCTATTAGAGAGAACAATAACATAGCATTGGCAGACAAATGGATGGAGATGGAAAAAATAATGCTGAGTGAAATATCCCAAACTCAGAGACTTAAGGACTGAATGTTTTCTCTCATATGTGGAAGCTAGAGTAAAATCTAAGACAGGATGAAAGTTAGCTAAGCTTAAATAATAATCTCAACATTAGTGAAATTTCACATAAGCAGGGGGAACCATAATTATGAAGGTAGGAGGAGAAGGAAGGGAGGTAAGAAAGGGAGGGTGCGTTTAGGACAGTTATCAATGCTACTGGGAACTCTCAACTCCCATGAGAAGCCCAACTATACACAGGCAGGCAGAAACTCAAAAATTTCAAAATTAGTACATGTATATGCTTATTTCTATTACATTGAAGTAATGCAGAGAAGTCATAAGAGCGGGGAGTGGACAGAGCGGGGAGATCCTGGACTAGGATCGACCTTAGCATACTTTGTCAATATCCATATATGCATGATATGTAACAAAATTCCAATATGTAAGACTATGTCGAACAAATTTTTAAAAATTAAAATTAAAATTAAAAGTGAATGGTGAGGCTGGGCACAATGGCACATGCCTGTAATCCCAGCAACTCAGGAGGTTAAGGCTGGAGGACAAGAGTTCAAGACTAGCCTCAACAACTTGGCAAAGCCCTAAGCAACTTAGTGAACTCCTACCTCAAAATAAAATAGAAAAAGGCTGGAAATGTGGCTTAAAGAGCACATGGGTTCAATACCAAATACCAAAAAAGTAAAAAATAAAAAGTAAATGGTCAGGCTGGAAGTAGGGCTCAGTAGTTGAGCACTTGCCTAGCATGTCTAAGACCATAGGTTCTATCCCCAGAATCTTAAAAAGGAAAATAAAACAAAAAGAAGTAAACGGTCAAAAACAGGTATCATCAGCTTTTTTCCATAAAGGGCTACATGACAAATATTTTAAGTTTTGGGAGCCAACAGACAAAGTTTAGAAAAACTATGCAGAAATTTATATAACAACAAAAAATACTCTTCTATATTTTTTAACAAAATCCAAAACTTAATTTATGGACACTCAAATTTGAATCTCATATCATTTTCATGTATCACAAAATATTATTGTACTTTTGACATGTTTTCTACCATTTAAAAATGCAAAAACAGTTCTTAATTTGCCAGCCATATCAAAAACAAGTAGGAGGGCTGGAGTGGTGGCTTAGCAGTTACAGCACTTGCCTGTCATTGGCAAGGATGCAAGTTCAAACCTCAGCACCATGTACTCAATAGTGTTGGAGCAACAAAGGCCACATGAAAATCTAAATAAAACTGATTCTTTCTCTCTCTCTCTCTCTCTCTCTCTCTGTTTTAAGAAAGAAGGGACAGTAAGAAAGAGAAAGAGAGAAGCAATTTTTATTTAGCTTTTCATGTGACTTTCATCCCTCAGATACTTCATTGTGTACATGGTGCTGGGGTTTGAACTCACATACTCTCACACAGGCCAGGCAAGGGCCTCAACCGCAGAGCCACTGCTCCAGCCCCTGTCCCTCTGTCTTTTAAAAAAAAAAAAAAAAACAAGTAGGAGATAGTATTAGACCACAGATCAGTTTGCTGATCATCAGCCAAACCAATTATGAGACTGAGACTGTCAGAAAACTATCTACACAAAAATATACTATAAATATAAAAACACAAATATGTTAAAAGTTTAAGACATTTAGACAAAGCTATATCATGCAAAAACTCATTATAAAAAACCAGAGTGCTATATTAATATCAGTAAAGTCAAGCATTACAACAAGGAACATTAACAAGGGAAGAGATGCTTTACAATGAAAGAAAAAAGGTCATGTCAATAAGATAACAGAATAATTCTAAAAGACTATGCCCTTAATACCAGAGTTGCAAAACTAGCAGAGTTGAAGTTGCTAACAGAAACCAACACAACTGAGCCAGTTAAGTTGAACTGCTAGGATTGTTATAATTTCTCTCTCCTTCAGATTACAAGTGAATCTCTGAAAAGAATATAATAAGCAACTAGCTAAAGAACAACACAGACAAAAATAATAATATGCAGATTGGAATCTGAAGAACTACTGTTACAGTGTTGAGTTTTCTACTTTTTTTCACCTTATTTTCTAGCTTTTACCTAAGAAAAGCTCAAGGAGGAGAACTATGCAGTAAACAAAACTATGAGGGAAACCCAATCTCTGTGGCCAAAAGACAGAAAAAGGAGTTCCTGCAAACCTGACAGTGTTTAGGGGACACTGTTTGTTTTGACTCTCCTACTTCTCCAACAAGACCAGCTCCAGGCATGGGGCTGCACTGCAGCAGTGGTGGTATGCCACAAGCACTGAAATCTGGAGAGGGTGGGGGAAACTTGTCTCAATGGACACAAAGAAAAGTAAAACAGGAGATATCCATTATTTTTCATTCTCTTTTCTCTCACCACTTTGCCCTAGCATTGGCTGAGAGAAAGCAATTCTGCACAATAGCACCAAGGAGCAAAAACTTTAGAAGTGAAATCTGTCTCTCATGTGAAGAAAGAAAATGGGCCCATGAAAGCAAGAGAATAGGGAAAATCCTGGAGAGGAAAGATCACAAGATAATACCCTCATTTTATAAGAAAGAATGGTTGAAAACTCCCCAAATGTGGTTAATGATACAGAAGTACAGATTCAAGAATTTCAGTGATCCCCAAAAAAAGATAAACTCAAAACCATACCCAGATGACCAAACTGCCAAAAAGCAAACATAGTAAAAAAGGGTATGGAGAGCGGTCAGAGAAAAATAGCACGTCACAAATAGGGAAACAAAGAGCATACTTTCAGGGATCATTTCTACAGCTTGTTACAAGTAGGGGAACAATGATACAAATACCTGCAAATTCCTCATCAGAAACTTCGGAGATGAGAAGATAGTAGATATCTTTAAAATCTCAAACAACAGGCTGGAGCCATGGTTCTGTGGTTCAGGCACTTGCCTGGCGTGCCTGAGGACACAGGTTCAAACCCACGCACCACATATACAATGAAGTGTTGGAGCAACAAAAGCCACATGAATAACTAAATAAATTGATTCTATTAAAAAAAAAATCTCAAACAACAACCAATCCAGTAACTGAATATCCAGAAAAAATATCCATTAGCAATGAAGGTAAAACAAAGACATTCTCAAATAAAGAAAAACGAAAAAAATTCAGCACCAGCAGACATTCTCTAAAAGAAATGCTACAAGAAATTCTTAAGCCTGAAAAATAATATTGTAGAGCAATCAAAACATCAAAAGTCAAAAAAAAATTATATTTCTGTGTGTAATGGGAGAAGATGAGTGGAGAAGAGAGATGAGGAGCGGGTGGGGGTGTGGGTGCTGGGGAAGGAATGGAACCAAATTACACTATCATAACATGTGCATGTATGACTGTGTAACCACAAATCCCTTTATTTTGTAAAACTGTAATGTACCAATAAAAATATTAAAAACATCAAAAGTGACCAAAAATAACAAAAATGGCAAATAACTCCTTTTTCTCCTCACAAATTCTTTAACTTATGTATGACTGACTGTTCAAAGAAAAATATATACATAGCTTGATGGGATTTTCAATTCTATAAATGTAATATATATTTCAATATATAACAAAAAGAATAAAAAGGGACACATGTTTATAATGCTTCCACATTTTACTTGATGTGGCATAAAAAAATTATCACTGTAGATTATGAAAGGTTAGGTATATATTCTGTAATTCAGAGCACACACTTAAAAGTCAACACTCTAGGCTGGAGCAGTGGCTCGGGGTTACAGCACTTGACCGGCATGTGCAAGTACACAGGTTCAAACCCCAGCACCCACATAACAACTAAGTACCAGAGCAACAAAGGCCATGTGAAAACTCAATAAAAACTGATTTGCGCGCTCTCTCTGTCCTTCTCTCTTAAAAAAAAGAAAAAAGTCAACACTATTAGATAAATGTTCAAATAATCCAATGGAAGAAGACAGAAACAAAAAGAAAACAAATAATAAAATAGTAGCTATAGGGGTTGGGGATTTAGCTCAGTGGCCTAGCACTCGCAAGGCCCCAAGTTTGGTCCTCAGCCCTGGAAAAAAAAAAATAGTAGCTATACAGGCAATTATATTAATAATTACCTTAAATATTAATGTATCCCACACACACCACTCACGCACACACAAAAAAAATGTGGAACAAAAAAAACATGCATTAAATATAAAGATAAAAATTTTTAAATTACAAAAGTAGATAAATTCTAACTAAATATGATAAACACAGACTATATTAGTAGAAGACAGAATTCACAAGGAAAATACAGAGATCAAAAATATTACATAATGATAGATGAGTTAATCCGCATAGAAATTATAAAACTAAGTATTACCTAACAAAAGTAAACAGAAAATCAGCAAGGATATAGATGACTTAATAGCCTTCTTGATCTGACGCTTAGAATACCCAGGAACTGCAGAGAACCTTTCTTTTCAAGTGTGCAGAATATATTCACCAGGATATATCAGGATATACCTGATTTTGCCATTTTTTTGAAAACGCAATAGATGCAGAAGAGCCAAAAAAACACTTTGAAAAAGAATAAAGAGCATACTCCTTGATTTTAAGGCTTACTATAAAGCTACAATAATCAAGGGAAAGGGAAGGACAATATACAGGGCAATGAAACAGGAGGGTACTAACAGCCTCACACATGGATGGCAACAGATTTTAAACAAAGAACATCCACAGAGCCCAGTGGCCCACACTTGTAACCCCAGCTACTCAGGAGGCTGAGAAGGATCACAAGTTGGAGGTCAGCCTCAAAATTCTGGAAAGACCCTACCATGTAAAGCAGCCACTCTATTCCTAGGTATTAATACAGAAAACTGAAACTGTATGTCTTACAAAGACTAGTTTACAAATGTTTGTAGAAATTGTATTGATTAGCCCAAAACTGGAAACAACCCAGAGACCTTCAACATGATATATTCATACAACGGATTACTATTCAGCAATAAAAAAAAAAATTACATGCGTCAATACTGATAAATAAAAAACAGACCAAAGCAACCACTATTTAATTTATAACCTGGATTTTAAATACATGAATAAAATCATTTAATCCTCCTCTGTGCCTATGAAGTAAACTCTATTTTTTATCTCTATTTTACATATGAGTAAACTAGCTTCAGAGGGGGTTTACATAAATTACCCAAGGCCATACAGTAAGAAAGAAGTAGAGATGGGGACCAAACCAAAGTCTGGACTCCAGACATTATGACTTAACCTCTGTGATGGCCTAAAATTGGATGAATTAGTAGCAAAGAGGAGTTCTTATAATGATCATAATTATAGACAGCATCAGCTCTTCAAGGGAAGAAACTGTTCTATCCCCTTTGTTTTCCAGCATTTATTAATAATGTCAGAAGATTGAATGCTCAATATATAACAAATGAATTAAACATAAAATAAATAAAAATTCATAGTGTGAGTAGTCCTTTCATCAATCTATTATGACAAATGTATATGATCCTGGATACCACCTTAGACCCTACCCCATTCACAACTAAATATACCATAACTCCAACCATTTTGTAGACGAAATTCATTGGTAACAATCAGATTATGACTCATGGGAATCCTGAAGTAAGCAGGCAAAGAACAAACATATTTCCAGTAAGGCCAAACTTTTAGAACTGACATAAATCACAAACCAATGTAGAAGGTTCAGTTCCATCTAAATAAATAAAAATTCAATCCTACTCAAATTATATTTAATTGTCTCATCCATTCCCCAGTAGAACAATGCACAGAGTATAACAAAGAACATGAGAGAAAAGACTCATCTTTTTAGTCAAACTGTATTTTAGCACATAGCAGTAAACCACCGAAGATTTGCTGTTAAAGTTGAACCCAAGAAGCCAGTATAAAAATACAATATGATAAAATTCAAAATATCAAAATGTTTAAACAAAAGCTCTCAGCAAACTGACAAAAAACATATTTAAATGTTTAATTTAGACCACTGTAGTCTCATTTCTATGCAGTTTCTTGCCACTGAAGCTGTCATTTCAAATCGATCACAATTCTGTTGGCAAAAACAGTGCTGATTACAACTATGAAAAGACAGCAGAAATGTTCTTTTATTAAATATGGAAACTAAAAATCATACCCAGAAAATAAATACAGAAAATTTGCTTATAAAGCAAAGGCAACTATTCTTACCCATAGAGATATTCAATGAAAGGTATATTTTTTAAAAATGTATTTGGGGAGCTGGAGTGGTGGCTCTGCAGTAGAGCACTCATCTGGCATACATGAGAACCTAGGTTGAAACCCCAGAACCAATATACACAACCAAGTGTCAACAAACAAAAAACAGATGAAGAAATAAAACTGATTCTTTTAAAAAATAAATATAAAAAATAGAACTAAAGCAGTGGTTCAGAGGTTATGGTGCATGCTGACATGCACAAGAACCCAGGTTCAAACCTCAGCATCACATACACAACGAAGTGCCAGAGCAATGAAGGTCATGTGAGAAACTAAAACAAAAAAATAAATAAAAATTGAATCTCTCTCATTGTCCCTCTCTTTTAAAAAAATAAACAAATAAATAAAATATATTTGACTTACTGGGTATTAAGAATATAAAAAGATACACAATAGTTAGTCTCTCAGAATATGCTCAGAAATAGGAATCATATTACCTTAAGTCATTGAAAGGTTTATTCCAATAACTCATTAGAGATACATCAGGTAAAAGGTATTTCTTTCTTTCAATTAATACATTAACTAAAAAATAATTATATGAACAGACATTACCAATATGCTTTGTGTGTTTTAAGAAATTCAAAGACTGCTAAGTATAATGGATAATATAAATTCTCACGTATCCTTAATCAAGAACTAAGACTAATAATATTTTTTAAAGAGAGAGGGACAGTGAGAGTAAGGGAGAACCAATTTTATTTAGTTTTTCATGTGGCATTCATTGCTTTGACACTTCGTTGCGTACGAGGTGCTGGGGTTTGAACCTTCGTCCTCGCACATGCCAGGCAAGCACCACAACCGCTGAGCCACCACTCCAGCCCAAGAACAATAATTTTTAATGTTTGTTTCTAATGTTGTGCTTTTAATAAAAATCATTTTGTGGGGCTGGAGTGGCAGTTACAGCGCTTGCCTGGCAAGATCCTATCTTTCTCTCTCTTCCAAAAAAAAAATCATTTTGTATGTATATTTATATGTACATACGAATATAAATACAGATACTGTTAAATTCCCTTAAATTTAAATCTAGTCACTAGTATGCATATAAACTAAGACCTGTTAAGTCTTTCTTAAAAATCACCAAAACAGGCTGGAGCGGTGGCTCAAAGGTTGGAGCACTTGCCAGGCATGCACAAGGACCGGGTTCAAACCCCAGCATCACACACAACTAAGTGTCCAAGAAACAAGGTCTGATGAAAAAATAAATACAACTCATTCTCTCCGTCTCTGTCTGCCTCTCTCACTCTTGGCTCTCTCTCTTAAAAAAAAAAAAAATTACCAAAACAAGAGGTAGTCTTAGAGAACCAACATCCATCTCTGCCAACACATTGCAAATATATTTGCTGTTTAACAATACTTATTATGGCAGCTTTCTCATTCTAAAGATTAAAATTTTTATGTATTAAAATGCAACTATCTTTTTCTTTCTGGTTTGGCTGTTCCTAGCTTGATACCACACAAAAAATTTCTCCATTATGTTATTTTTACAAGTTTGTTCCCCGACCCACCCCCAAGTTAGAAATTAAACCCAGAGCATCACACATGGTAGGAAGGTACTCTGCTAAGTACACACCCCCAGCCACATTTTTTCACTTTTAAATGTCTGATTCACTAGGGATAATTTTAGTATATAATATAACCTAATTTTATTTTATTCCATTAAGAAAAACAACTTCCTCAACACCATTTACTGAATATCTATCATTTCCCCCAACGAACTGTGAGGATAACTGCCATTCTCTTCTTTCAAATCATCATACTTCATTTTTTTTTCCAGTCATCTTTCATGGAATGAATTCTCCAGCACAATATCAAAGAGCATGGTGTGAGCTATCATGCTCTAAGTATGACTGTTCTCATATATCTTAATGGTAATACATCTAAATTTTAGAGATAAAATATAAAATTTTGATAGAGATCATTTATCAGGTTAAGTAAAATTCCTTCTATTCTCAATTTAACAAGAATTTTATGTATCCAACATACATAAAAATCTTGATTTTAATCTACTGCATATTCTGCATTTATTGATTTAACATTTATTTCTCTTTTCAACACTTCTATGGTAAATCAGACTGACAAATTTTAATGTTGAATCATCCTTGCCACAGTTGGCATTGTGATTACATATACACATATCCTGTCATACCCCACAGATTGGCAGGTTGGCCTATACTATATTTATCCTACATCAAAATCAAAAAGAGGGATCATTACTTTCCTAAGCCAACCTCAATGACCCCATCCCCGCAGAGTAATTTATTGAGGGGTCTGAAATTAACACAGGCCTACACCAATATCTTCCCTGACCACTATAAAATGGTCAGCTGGTAAATCAGAGTGAAGCTCAGAACTTGTTTGATCAGTGAAACAATGAAGTTTTTCTCTCTGCGACCTGGCATTAACAGATCACATCACCTAGCTTTACCTACCAATTTCTAATAGTAACTACTTTGTGGCCAAAGAGCAAAGTCAACTAAAGATAAGGACAGCATGGAAAAAACAGACCTGAATAGTTTACCAAAAAATAACATCAGAGCCCAGATTAAACTACATGTCTAGTGTTTAAGCCAGATGATGTTGGAGCTGGTTCTGGTTTTGCTTGTTTTTTCTACCCCATCTTAAACTACAAGCTAGTATTCAGAGCACAAATCCCACTCTCATGTAGATTGAATATACTGATGGAAGTTGATACGCTATTGTACTTAGAATTTTTAACAATTATATAATAAGAGCAGTCAAACTGAGTAAAAGGCACTTCATATGAAGGACTATTCATTACACTATTCTCTAGTGGCCAAGAATTATTTGTTCAATAAGTACTTAAGATCAACCATGCTCCAAGTACTGGTGTTAAAATGAAGACCCAAACATTCTGAAAGAACATTACAACCTCATTTTACATGCAAACATGTGGGTAAAAACGTAAGAACCAAAGCAGGAATTCTCAGCCAGAACCACTGAATTCCAGTGATCCTGATCATATAAAAACAAAATTTGGGGGCACTGGAGCAGTGGCTTGGTAGTTACAGAGCTTGCCTGGCATATGCGAGTTCAAACCCCAGCACCACATACACAACGAAGTTTCGGAGCAACAAAATCCACATGAAAAGCTAAAATTAAAAATAAAAAAAAAAATTGATTCTCTCTCTTCCTCACTGTCTTCTTTTAAAAAAAAACAAAACTTGGGGCTAGAGCAGTAGCTCAGCAGTTGCAGTGCTTGTCTAGCATGCATGAGGACCTGGGTCTGAACCCCAGCCCACATATGCAACTAAGTGTTGGAGAAACAAAGGCCAGATGAAAAAATAAATAAAATTGATTCTTTCTCGCTCTCTTTCCTCTGTCTCTAATTTTCATTTTCATTTTTCCTACTTCCAATATGGTTGGTTTCTAAGAGTTCAATGACAGTACCTGTGTTAGATGGATCCAAAATTAACTGAAGAGATGGCTTATTTGTTTGGCTGTCCGGAACATCTCCAAATGATAGGTCTGAAATCTCACTGGAACTCTGACAATCAAGAAGACTGCTTTGCCCCTTTTCAGAATCTCTTAAAATCTCTTCCATGGCTTTTTCCAGTTGTTCATCACCATTAGAAACTATCTATTGACAAAGCAAGACAATTTTGTTTCAATCCCATGATTGTTCTGGAGATCAATGTTATGAAAATCAGTAATCTCCAGAAAATATTAAAATAATTAAATATTTAAATACATAGTTAGTGAATACTTAGGAGTTAATACAGTTACACCTAATTGTATGTAGATATATTAAAATCCTGAATATTATAACCAACTAAATGAGAAGAGGATTAATTTCACAATAGATTTCATAAAAGTATTCTTCACAAAACACTTCAGGAAGTTTACAACTACATTTGATATAAGATCTTATTTACAGAGACTACTTTTCTTTTCTTTTTATTTCTAAGGAATATATCCCAAAACTGAGAAAATCTTAAATTTATGTGTTTTAAAAGGAAAACTGGATAAGCTTTAAAAGGGTCTGCTGTGAATATCATATCTCTTATAATCACAGTGTAAACATATTTTCAATTTCCTTACTTTATTCTTTACTTCTTTATTAATTTTGCTAACTGCCAAAAGGAACTATTAATTTCCTTAAATTTAAGTTGACTTACCTTCTTCTTAAAAGCAGGTGAGGCACAAAACCAAAATAAATAAATGTCTTAAAAACATTTGTAAAAATACAAAAATGTCTAAAAGTAAAATCATTGATCATTTAAATAAACTATTAAAACTATACATTCTTAATAAAATATAAAATGGATATTTGATTTAATGTCATTTTTCCAAGATATTTTATTGGACTAATATATTAACACACTTTAACACCATACTTAGTACTAAGTAAAAGTCATAAATAATATATAGCACTTTTGGCTAATTTTCTATTCCTGTTTCTAGAGGATGATTATACAATTCTCATGCACATACACCTGGATATGTTTGCTTCCTCTTCTCTAAGGAAAGGCAATCTAAAAATGAACAGGACTATACCCAAACAAAGCTCAATTGCTAAAAATATAAAACACAAACTTTCAAAACATTCAGACGAGTCAACTGTTAAATCACCTACAAGAATGTTACCAGCTCCTTTAAAATATGAAAAACAAAATGGAAAAAAAGTTTCTAAAGTGAAAGAAAAGCATGGCTTTTATGTAATTAACTTCTAAAACCCAAAATTAAGAAAAACAAAAACAGCCACATAAATTAAATTGATATAAGATTTAACCATTAAGTTTAACTCACCAATTACCCTTTCTCTTAATTTCCCTTCTATTTCTTCCTCCTCTAATTCCAAATGAAAAATCCCAGAAAAAAAGACTTTTAAAATCCCCAAACCAAATAATTAGCCTCTGGATAAATCAAACATTGATTTTATTCTCAAGATCAATACTTAGAGATAACCCTTAAATCTTTATATTTCTCCTGAGAAAAGATTCAATAGTATAAAAGAAAAAAACAGTAATTACAAACACGGCCATATTAGAAAAGAAAAAAAATACCTTCAGTTGAGGTTTCTCATCATCTTTTGTAGAAGAATCATCTGCATGCTGAGGAACCAAAACAAATTCTTCACTGTTCAGTGTAGCCACAGAATCAGATGACCCACTAACCTTCTGTAATGAAGCTCTGACCTCCATTTCAGTTCTGCAGACTTCTCTTTCCCACATTCACCTGGCAAAACCACAGAGATTAAAACACAACAATAAAAAACCAATGATTAAAAACATAAGTTAATTAAAAACATGAACTAATGAAGCTTTAAAAAATGATTCATGTAAAGAAGAACCCTCCTAATTCTCTGAAAATTAGGGACTCTACTACTGTTCTTGGACTGGGTCTCATAATGGAAATGTACTCTCTTCTCTAGGTTTCCAGGCTAAAATAAAAGAACCACATTGTTCCCTGAAAAATAAACACACAAAGCCTATATGTCAACTAAAAATATTTACCTATATTTATTTAACTCACTCACTTCTCTTAGAAGTACTGTTTCTGTTCTTTTTAATTGAGGAAATAAACACAAAATTAGAAACAACTATAAATTTACACATTTATTCAGCTGGATACCATGGTATATACCTATAGTCCCAGCCACTTGGGAGGCTGAGGCAGGAGGACCACTTCAGCCCAGGAGTTTAAAACCAGTCTGGACAACATAGTGAGATGCTGTCTCAAATTTTTTTTTCATTTCAATTACTTTATTAATTAAATCCAAATGCTTTCAAAAAGGTTTATCTCAGGCAGGCAAGGTGGTTTGGCAGTTGCAGTGCTTGCCTGGCATGCACAAGGACAGGACAGTTCAAACTCCAGCACCACATACACAACAAAGAGTCAGAACAATAAATGACACATGAAAAACTAAATAAAATTAATTCTTTCTCTCTCTCTCACTGTCCCTCTCTCTCTTAAAAAAAAAAGTTTATATCCTCAAAATCAAGTGCTGTACCTTTAAATAATTTTTTCTGGGTCACTGAAGTTGACTAATACAGAATTTAACATCCTAAGTCATGTATCTTTTCTTTTCCAAACACACTGACACTTATCAGCATACTCACATATTAAAAAAAAGGAAGGCTTTCATATCGCACTCACATAGCAAACAATGTTTCATTAATCAAATACAGTGTAACTGTTTTTGAATGAAGGTAGTATTATTCTAGGTGGTAAAGACTGCTCAGCTCTGGAGTGACATTAGTAAAAAAGGAAAGTAGCCTACTGTCCTGGAGCCTAACTAGTGAGGAAAGAAGTCAGTGAGCAAAACAAAGGCAATTCTAAATCACTCTATAGGTTATAGAAAAACAAAACACATTAACATAACAGAGAAACTCTACGGAGTGGAGAGAGAACTTTTAAAGACAGGTAGTAAAAAAGCAAACTATATGAGCTAAAATCTGGAAAAAAAATTTATTCATCTGCACAGTGACCAAATGGGTAATGTAACAAAGAGGCAAGACAAGCAGCTGGGCTAAGAAACACTGAACCCTGTAAATCATGAGAAGTTTACACATAAAATTCCTCCAGAAATATTTCTCTTTTTCTCTTTCCAATTTTGGGTTCTTTTCATCACCACATATAAATATGGCTGCAATATTCCATTTTGCCATTAGGTGACACCAGCACTATGACTTTCGGCAACACTAATAATAATAATAATAATAATAATAATAATAATTTATTTCAAATTTCAAGTTACACTTTTAAAATTTATTTACCAACTTTACAAAAAAGTCAAAGTTCCCAAGAATGTCAAAATAAAGAATAACAACACTCAAGCCTAATATAGTTAGCTGTCATTTATTTCTGTTAATGCATATTAAAATCCTTTCTTTTAAAACCTTTCAACCACATTCATCTATCTTCCAAGGGTTTTGACCACTTTGCATGTTAAATGTTTACAAAAATGCAACATGCTAGTGGCATCAAAAGAGGCATGAAGACCAATGGAATAGAAGACACAAGCAAATCCACAAATCTACAGCCATCTGATATTTGACAAAGGTGCTCAAAAAATAGCTTGGAAAAAAGACAGCCTTTTTAATAAACAGTATTTAGAAAATTGGATAGCTATATGCAGAGAAATGAAATTATACCTCCTATCTCTCACCCTGCACAAAACTCAAATCAAAATGGATCAAAGACTTGGGAATTAGACCAGAAATCTTACAACTGCTAGAAGAAAACATTGGGTCTACACTCCATAATATACAGGTGCAGGCACCAACTTCCTTAAGATAAAAAAAAGAATCAATAAATGGGATATCATTAAACTAAAAAGCATCTATACAGCTAGTAATAATTACAAACTTAGCCCACAAAATGGGAGAAAATCTTGGCCAGCTACTCCTCCAACAGGGGATTAATATCCAAATATGCAAAGAACTCAAAAAATTTAACACCAAAAAACCAAATAATTCAATTGATAAATGGACAAAAGAACTAAACAGAAACTTCTCAATAGAAGAAACACAAATGACCAACAATATATGAAAAAATGCTGAACAATCGGGCTGGAGCAGTGGCTCAGCAGTTACGGGGTTTGCCTGGCATGCATGAGGACGCAGGTTCAGACCCCAGCACCATGTACACGATGAGGTGTTGGAGCCACAGAAGCACATGAAAAACTAAATAAAACTGATTCTCTCTTTGTCCCTCTTGTATTTAAAAAAAAAAAAAAGTTCAACATCTCTAGAAATCAGAGGAATGCAAATCAAAACTACAGTAAGGGGCTGGAGTGGTGGCTTGGTGGTTACCACACTTGTCTGGCAGGCACAAGTATGCGAGTTCAAATCCCAGCACACCAAAGTACACACGTACACACCAAAGTCTCGGAGCAACAAAGGTCACATGAAAAACTAAATAAAAATTATTTGTCTCTTTCTCTTTCTGTCTCACTGTCCCTCTCTCTTTAAAAGAAAAAAAAAAAAAACTACACTTCACTCCAGTCAGAATGGCAATGATAAATGCTAGTGAGGTTGCAGGGAAAAAGGAACACTGATACATTGTTAGTGGGACTGTAGACCAACACAACTACTCTGGAAAGAATATGGAGATTACTCAAAAAACTAGGGATGGATCCACCATATGACCCTGCTATACCTCTGGGGGCATTTTCCAAAAAGATTTTTAAAAATGGCATAGTACAGCAACACAGCCACATCAATGTTTATAGCAGCACAATTCACAACAGTTAAATTATGGAATCAATCCAGATGCCCATCACTAGATAAATGGATTAATAAACGGTGGTATGTATGCACGCACAAACACACACATATATATACACACACATACATACAATGGAGTTCTACTAAGCCATTAAAAAGAATGAAATGACGGACTTTGCTGGTAAATGGATGGAAATGGAGAATGTCATGCTAAGTAAAATTAGTCAAACTCAAACTCAACGATCAAATATTTTCTCCCACATGCAGAAATAAGAGTAAAATAAAGGAAAGGGGGAGGAAAGAATAAGATTACATAAAGAACCAATCATACAAATTAAAAGCTAAGGAAAAGAAAAAGGCTAGTAGAGAAAGGAGAAGGGAGGGAGGAGGAGGGGGACAAGAGTGAAAAGGGGGAGTATGAACCAAAATCAGTCTTCATAAATGTCTGAGTTTACTGGGATGAACCCAACTGCTATGATAACCATAAAGCTCTAACAAACAACAACAACAAAAAGATTTAACATATACACAACTGGAATCAGAGAAGAAAAATAGAACGAGCAAAATAGTTGAGGGTAATAATAGCCAAGATTTCCCAAAATTAAAGACAGACACCAAACTATAGACAGAAAAAAACTCAGAAAATATCCCAAACAATAAACATGGAGTTGGGGAGAGATAAACATAGGCATATCAATCATAATGGAACATCCAAAAATAGTGGGGCAATGCCAAAACATAGGCCATACAGATAACTTAAATGGAACAAAAGAAATATTTAAATAAATAATGGTCAAGAGGTTTCTAAAATTAGTGATAGATGCCAAAACATATCCAGGAAATTCAGGAAACATCAAAAACAATAAATATGAGAAGAAAATGTGCCTAGGCATATCCTATTCAACTGCACAAAAGCACACAGAAAAATCTTAGAGAGGCAGGGAAAAACACCCTACCTACAGTAGAATGAGGATAAGAATTAGAGTGAACTTTTCATCCGAAACCACACAAGCAGAAGAGGAATATTTAAACTATAACCAACTACTGACAGAAAAAAAAAAACCCCACCAAGCTAGAACTAGAACTATAGAGATGAAAGTGAAGAAGAAATAAAGACTTTCAAAGACAAAGCAAAAACCAAGGAAGCAGCCAGCAGACATGCCTGGAAAAAATGTTAAACCACAGTTGAGGGCTGGACCAGTGGCTCAGCAGTCACAGTGCTTGCCTGGCACGTGCGAAGACGCAGGTTCAAACCCTAGCACCACATACACAACAAAGTGTCAGAGCAATGGAAGTCACATGGAAAACTAAATAAAAATTGCTTCTCTCTCTCACTGTCCCCTCTTTCTTCAAAAAAAAAAAAAAAAAGATTCTTTCTCTCGCTCACTGGCCCTCTCTCTTTAAAAAATTAAATAAACTATAAAAATTTTTAAAAAGTACAGTTGACCCTTGAACAACCTAAATTTAACAGCACAGGTCCATTTTTACATGGATTTTTTTTTCTTGTGACAATTTGGAGGGGGGGGGAACTGCAGATGAACCATATGGTCTAGAAATATTATTGTATGTATGAGTGTATATGTATAAACATCTACGTATGCATGCATGCGTGCACACACATGCACACACATATGAATTTTTTAAAGAAAAATGTAGGTATTGCTATAGTTGAATTTAAAGTACTCCCCAAAAGCCAGATCCCCAAAGGTTTAGCCCCCAGCTTGGTGCTACTGAAAGGTGGTGGAACCTTTAGGACGCAGCGCCTAACTAGAAGTGTAGGTCACTGGGGACATGTCCTTAAAAGAGACAGTGGAAAGAAAGCCCTTCCTGTCTTCCTTTCTCATCTTTTCTGGCCATGTAGGGAACAGCTTTGCGTGGCCAGGAGCTCCTGCCATGATGTGTTACTGCAGGCCCACAGCAATGGGCCGGCCAACTGGTCATTTACTGAAACCCCCATCAAATCTGTGAAATAAAAATAAACTTCTCCCCACGAGTTGACTTATTCCAGATATCTGCTATGTAATAACTGGCAAACACATATGCATAAAATATGTCATGAGTTCATAAAATATGTATAAATAATAATCTGTTTTATTTTCATTGAACATATATAAATCTATTATAAAAGTTAACGTGAGGGCTGGAGCGGTGGCTCAGCAGTTAACAGCACTTGCCTGGCATACGCAAGTTCGAAACCCAGCACTATGTACACAACGAAGTCTCAGAGCAACAAAGGCCACCTGAAAAACTAAATAAAAATTGTTTCTCTCTTTCTCTCTCGCTGTCCCTCTCTCTTTTAAAAAAAAAAAAAAGTTAACATGGAGGATGAAGCAGTGGCTCAGCTGTTACCGCACTTGCCTTGCATGCGCAGGGTTGTAAGTTTGTACCTCACTACCACGTACACAACAAAGTGTCTGAGCAATGAAAGACAAATGAAAAAAAAACCTAAATAAAATTGGTTCTTTCTCTGCCTCCCTCTCACTGTCCTTCTTTAAGAAAAAGAAAAAAGGTAAGCATGTATCAAAACAAGCACACATAGACCATACAGGGGACCATTTATAGACCAGAGAAATGTAAAGATGTGGTATTTAAATCATAATTGCATAAAATGAGGTGTAATACTATTCTACTGTAATAATTTCATAGCCATTTTCTGCTGCAATTGCTGTGAGCTCAAATGTTGCTGAATCAAGTGTTTCAAGTCCACTTAAAATGCCATGTGATGCTAATTATGTCCACGTGAGAGTAAACTGCATATTGCAGTAAGGAATTTTCTCTTGTACTCACACATTTTTGGCCAAATAACATACATATAACATACAAAGATGATATCACTGTATAAAATCTACCAAAAAATTCAGGAGGAAATAACATCAATTCTCTATGATGTCTTCCAAAAAACGGAACTGTCTAGCTCATAAGAGTCCAGCATTATCCTAATACCAAAAACAAATTATAAGAAAACTATACACCAATATCTCTAATGAGACACATGTAAATATCCTCAATAAAATATTAAAAAACCATATCCAACACTATATAAAAAGAATAATACACTAGGAATACAAGACTGGTGAAACTGAAATATTAAAAACATAATCAAATGTAACTGAATGTATCAACAGACTGAAGAAAAAATCATGACCACGTCAGTTCATGGAGGAACTGCATTTGAAAAAAATCCAAGCTTATTCATGATAAAAATTCTCAACAAGCTAACAATTGAATGCTTTCTCAACCTGATTAAAAAAAATACCACTAATATCATTTGATTATGAAGGAATGGGACACTTTCACCCTAAAATTGGGATCAAAGCAAGGATGCCCTTTCTTACCAGTCTGACTCAACATCATAAAAAATAGAAGTCATTCAGATTGGAAAGAAAGAAATTAAAATTGCTTTTATTCACAGATTATATAGTTGTGGAAGACTCCCAGAACTAATAAGCAAGGATAGAAAGGTTACAGGACTCAAAGTCAAATAAACAAAATTAACTTGTCTACATACAAAAAACATTTGGAATCTGAAACTTAAAAGGCAAACCGTTTATAACATTAGGGGGGAAAAACAAAACACTAAGGTATAAATCTAATAGTACATGTATAAGATCTTTAAGTGATATCTACACAACACTGAGGAAAATAAATCTAAATAAATGGAGCAATAATGATGGACTAGAAAACTCAGCATTGTTAAGATGTCAAGTCAAACAGTACTTAGATTCAAAGAAATAACTTTCTGAGAGTGACAGAGCAACTTACTGAATGAATACTCAACTACAAAGCAGACTACTGAATTCTCTGCATTAGGGAAGGGACCATGTCGATTTTTATTTTATTCACAAACATACCTATGGCCTATAAACTGTATGGGCTCAGTAAATATTTCTTTAATGAAAAAGTCAATTATTTTGAATATATAACGATGGACTCCAGCATCAGTTAGGAAGTTGTACCAAATTTATGCTATAGTCATTTATTTTTAAGATTCTCATTCTGTATAATATGCTAAAAAGAAATCTAGCAAGTTTCTAACCTACATTCCAATAAGTCAATTCAAAATATGTTACTAAGTATATTATTATGCAAGTGCTTTAGCAAAATGTTAATTTTTTCTTTATGTATGGCAATCTATTTTTTTAGATCAAAAGAAACAGCATTTGGAAAATCTTAGTTCTTTTACATAATATGGAGCTTGCGCTGCTTTGTGAACTCAAGACTTCTGCACCCAGTTCCAACCCAGCCTGCAACAAAGCACTGTATAAAAATAAAGCTACTTTAGAAAGCATTTCATTAAACCAGATGTTGTAGCTGGTACCTGTTAATCCCAACTACTCAGGAGATTGAGGGTAGGAGGATCTCAAGTGCGAAGCCAAAAAATAAATAAATAAACAAACTGTCCTAACACCAAAAAAAAAAAAAAAAAATATTGGGAACTATAGGCATGAATATTTTAATTTTCAGAGCATCTTAAAGTTATATGAGAATGAGACAGAAAATTTATCATTGCTATACGAAATCTGACAGGTAGATGTGGGCTGCCTCTACCTACCCTCTTCCACTGCTCTGAACATTCTCATTGAACTGAATCACTTAAAGACACTTTTAAGCCCTACACCTACAGCAATTCTACCTGGTTAAATAGCTTTTAATTCTTGCTTTAATGCCACATAATTTTTGTTAAATAAGCAAAGATCACATCCAAACTACCACCTCACTTGGATGCCTAAAACTACAATTTCCACATATGTATTAAAAACAGTGTAACAACTTTCAACAAAGACTAACTAGAAGCTAGTTTCTACCCAAAAGCAACTGAACACAATTGAAGGTATAAAATCTGTGACAAGGTGGTTAGCCTGCGTCTTGCAGATTATATGTAGCACCTATTCATTTTCAAGTGGCTCTTAACTAAAATAAAAACCTCAATAGACTGGGAGAACTGTTAAACATAAGAATTAGGATGACTATAGAACCTATTACAAAGGTAGAAAAAGAAATGCTCTTTACAATAAGAAAATGAACATAAATAATATAGAACATTTTCCAACTAATTTTGAAGAACTGAGCCAGTCCAGGAAAAAGCTACTACAACCTCTGTTTACCACATTCTATCCACTCTTCTAGTTCCCAGGCAAACATCACACCAATATGTACGCAAGTATGTCTCTGACTGGAAAGGACACAAAAGAACTTTATTAATTCACATTTTTGTAGACACCTAACTTTATTTGTCCAGCAATAATCACCAAACCACTTTTTCTGGGAATAAGCCTTCCCTCAAGTCAAATCATATGACTTTTATGGAAACCTCAGCCCCACATCCAAACAGATGTAAAAAAGGTAGATAACAAATCTAAACTAGACCAATTAATACAATTCCTAAGACTTTCACCCTAGAGACCAGAGAATGTGTTTATTACAACCGAAATTTTACAATGTACACTGGGAATTTTTTTAAAAGAGAGAATCAATTTTATTTTTCATCTGATTTTTGCTTTTCCAACACTTAGTTGTGTATGTGGTGCTGGGTTTTGAACCCGTGTCCTCGTGCATGCCAGGCAAGAACTCTACTGCTGAACCACCTCTCTAGCCCTGTAAACGGGGAATTGTTGGTAACCATGTTTTTCCTCATATGAAGACAGCCGGTGTGCAGCAAGAGAGAAAAGTAAATGCTAAACACAGACAAGCAAGAAAGTTTTGATAGACTCCTATCTTTTGGGTCATTCCTGAGGCTTAGCCCCATCTGTTCCCATCCTTAGTCTTGACAAATCTACTGTTTCTTTAATTCTGTGAAACATCCTTTCCAAAAAAAAAAAAAATGCATAAGTTAGTTTAAACTGAATTTCTGTCACATGAAGACTAATAAATTCTAGTATAACTTTATGCTAGCAAAAAGACGTATAAGATATACTTTAAAAGACTGCTGAGGGCAGTATGGTTTCATATAGTAAGCATGAGAACAGAAAGCTAAGTGAAGGAAGAGTAAAGAATCTGAAGTTGACAGCAATCTCCCAGACAAACAGTATAAGGAGTGGGATAAAAGAAAGGGGAAAAAGTAGAGAAAAGATTTTCAGATTAGGAATGCTCCATCTGTATACAGCACCCAGAAGCTTTTGGCATATAATGTACATGTGTGGGCATATACATTTGTATGTGCATGTATATTTGCACCTTCTAGTTCTACAGAATTATTGAGAACATGAAAACATAGAAATCTGTATAAAAGTTATCAGAATTCACGAAACTCCTCAAATTAAAGGATTTCAAGATAGAGCATTTTCCTTTGATTTAGTACAGTTAGTAACAAAAAAGAGATAGTTTACATTTGAGACTATTTTCTAAAACTTACCGCTGAATCAGTAAAAGTATTCAGCAGGATTCTAATGAGAAAAGTTATGAAAAGTAGAAATAAGGCTTCAAATTGTAAAAAAAAAAAAAAAAAAAAAAAAGGATTTTCACACTCTGGTGCACAAGTCACAGCTGACTGAGACATGATAATCACAACCACTCAGAACAAAAATTCAAACTAAAAAAAATTCTAGCACTGGATTTTTCTACTTTATTTTAAAAGTTTTCACTCTCACAAGGCACACAGAATCCAAAGGTAATTCATATATAATTATAAAGGAAATTATTCATCTTATTAACAAACTCTACTGGCCTAATAACAATTTTTATTAGACATCCCACCTAAATGACATTTTTAAATTCTTTCTAGTAATTAAATGGAAAAGCTGATATAAAACAATCAGGAATTCAATACTTGACAGACATGCTGCTAAAGCTGCATGTCAATGCCCACCTCAAAGGCATTCGTTGTGCCTTTAAATCCTGGGTCACAAACCACATATTTAGGGCAGAGGTTGTAACCACAGGGTTTCTAATTCTGCTCACACCAAATCTGGTTACTTAACCCTTAACAAGCACTTGTTGTTGTTGAACGCTTATTATTTGACAGGCATATTTTTAAGGTAGTCTTCAAACAGACATCTAAGACAGAATGTATACTGAACACATGCAAAAGTCAAATTTCCTATCTCTCCCCTTCAGACCTACCTGTACCCCCACATCAACCTTCCAGCAGACTCTCTCACCTCAGTTGATGGCAACTCCATCCTTCAGTTAACATGCTACTCCTGTCTTTCTCTTTATTTCCTCCCTCAAGCATGCATTCAGATATACACACACATAAGCACACATGTGCACACACATACACCTCTTCCTTTTTCTCACATTCAGCCATGTAAATACATCTCATATTTAGTCAGCAAACCCTATCTTCAAACTACATCCAAATCATCTATTTCTTAGCACCTCCACTACCAGTACCTCCTAGTCACCATTATCTCTCCTAGATTATTTTAAATAATCTTTATTTACTTCCCTATGGTCTATCATTTTTTTAAAAGAGAGAGGGGAAAATATAGGGGTGAAATCAATTTTACTTAGTTTTTTTAAGATGATATAGAGTTACAATTGAGGGGGAAACATTATCAAACATTCAAGAGCAAATGTATATATACTTAGTTATCCAGGGCTAATGCCATGTCATGGATGCTCAGCTTGGGTTCCCCATGTTGCTGTTTCTATTTAGTTTTTCATATGCCTTTTGTTGCTCCAACACTTTGCTATATACATGGTCATGGGATTCAAACCCAAATCCTTGCACATGCCAGGCAAGTGCTGCAACCACCGAGCCACCACTCCAGTGCCCTCCACGGTACTTTAAAAAAAAAAAACAGCCAGAGTAATTCTTTTAATTTAGTTCTTGTCATTTCTCTGATCAAAACCCACCGATTGTTCCTCCATTTCACTCAGAATAAAAGGCAAATGACTGTCAAGAGAGAACCTACAGAATGAAAGAAAATCTTTGCCTGCTATGCCTCCAACAGGGGACTAATATCCAGAATATACAAAGAACTCAAACACTGAACACCAAAACCACAAATAATCCAATCAATAAATGGGCTAGGGAACTAAATAAAAACTTCTCAACAGAGGAAGTCAAAAAGCCTATGCACATATGAGAAAATGTTCTAATCACTAGCAATCAGAGAAATGCAAATCAAACCTTCACTCAGATTCCACCTCAATCCAGTCAGAGTGGCAAAAATGAAGAATGCAAACAATAACAGATGCTGGAGGGGTTGTGGACAGCAAGGAACACTAACACACTGTTGGTGGGACTGCAAACTTGTATAGCCAATCTGGAAAGCAGTGTAGAGACTCCTCAAAAAAACTAGGGTTGGAACTACATTACGACCCAGCTATTCCACTCCTAGGTATTTTCCCAAATAGCAATACCACAGAGACACAGCTACATCAATGTTTATAGCAGCTCAATTTACAAGAGCTAAACTATGGAAACAACCCCAGAAGCCCCTCGCTGGATGAATGGATTAAAAAACTATGGTACATATATACATATATACAATGGAGTTCTACTGTGCTATTAGAACAATATCATGGCATTTGGAGTCAAATGGATGGAGATGGAAAAAATTATGCTGAGTGAAATATCCCAAACTCAGAGACTTAAAGACCGAATGCTTTTCCTCATATGTGGAAGCTAGAGTAAAATCTAAAACAAGATCAAAATTAGCTAAGTTTAAATAATAAACTCAACACAGCTGAAATTTCACATAAGCTGGGGAACCGTTAACTATGAAGATGGGGGGAGAAGGGAAGGAGGCAGGGAGGAGGAGGAGGGATAAGGGGTGTTATCAATGCAACTGGGACTCTTGACTCCCATGAGAAGTCCAACTATACACAGGCAGAGAAAAACTCAGAAATTTCAAAAATTAATAAATATGTACATCTTATTTCTATCTATAACAAGGGAGTATTGCAGACTCCTCCATGACAGCAAGGAGTGGACGAAGGGGGAGATCCTGGACTAGAATTGGCGTTAACTTACTTTGTCAATATTCATGTATGCATGAATATGTAATGATTCCCTCCAATATGTAAGACTATGTCAAATAAAAATTTTTTTAAAAAGGCAAATGACCTTCATGACTAGTATTTACACACAGCACTCCTTTTAACCCCAGTCACCTCACCTCTGCAATTGTCTCCCACAGCCCTGCCCCTGTTCACTCAACTCCAACTACAGTGATTTCCTTGCTTTCCCTCCAAAGAGCACACATGATTTGGCTTCCCCGTCACAAGGCACACTCCACTCCTATCTGCTTTCCTACATTCTTAGTCCCCCATTCCCTTCTTTCTCCCAATCTCATTCCCTCAAGAGATCTATTCTGAAGGCCTCATCTAATCCTGCTTCCCACCACCAACAAATTCCAACTGCCCTTGGAATGCTCTTGTTATTGTGGTTTTTTTAGGGTACTTATTTTCAACCATATAATCTAATTTTTTATTACATTCATTGTTTATTGTCTGTTTCTCCCACTAGAATATACCAAACAAGGATTTTTTAATTCATTGATACAACCCAAGCACCTAGAAGAAAAACAGCCAACAGTTAAGTATTTGCTACATAAATAAATGAATAAATCTCCAAGGTGAGTAAATCAAGTTTCTGAAATTAGAGGAGTGATCCTGTACCTCACAGTGTAATCAATATTGCAACATTTTTTTTTCTTAAGAGAGAGGGACAGTGAAAGAGAAAGAAAAAATCAATTTTTATTTAGTTTTCCATGTGGCTTTCGTTACTCCGACAGTTAGTTGTTCACATGGTGGTACTAGAGTTCAAACTCGTGTCCTTGAATATGCCAGGCAGGCTCCATAATTGCTGAGCCACCTCTCCAGCCCAAACTTTTATTATTCTTTTGGTAGTGTTGGGGCACAAAGTCAGGACCTTGCATGAGCTAAGCAGATGATCTACCACTGAGCTACATCTCCAGGCCCAGTACTTTGCCATTAAAGGAATATGGGAAGAACAGTGACAATAACTAACACACACACACACACTCTTGAACCTCTAAAAATTTCTGATATAAGACACCAAAAAATAACTTTTAAAAGAAGATAAAGTAAATTAATGTTATAGACTTTTTTCATATTTCCCATTTACGCAAAGAATATGACAAGACTAGATCATTGCTATTATGGAATTATTCTTGATATTTCTGAGTGTGTGAGGATGATGATACGGTTATGAGTGAGTCCTTAACTTTTAGCAGTACATATTAAAATATTTAGAAATTGGGATGTGGAGGGGATATTGAACAAATTGTATTGCTGAAGTGTATGCATCTAGGAATATGTGACAACTAATCCCAACATTATGTAAAACTATAATGTACTAATAAAATATATATATATGAAAAAATATTTAGAAATTGAAAGACGATTATCTGGGACTTGCTTCATGTAACTTTGGGGGGAACAGGAGGTAGAAACAGAAGAAACAAAATTAGTCCCATTTGGAAACTGCTGAAGTTGGTAAAAAAAAAAAAAAAAGATCAAAGAAATATATTATTTTCCCTTTGTATATGCTTCAAATTTGTCAAAATAAAGACTCTCTAAAGGTAATAATAGCATGGAAAATTACTTTAACCAAGAACAAAAAGAAAAAAAAAGCACACGCACACACGAGCTACTATGGTTTGGATATGTCACACTAATCCTCCTGCTAATGCAGGAATATTCTGGTGAAAAGATTAGACTCCGAGATCTGTGACCTAATCAGTCCAACCTAGTCCCAATAAGTTGACTGGGTCATAGCTGTAGACAGGCAGGGCATGCTAGAGGAAATATGTCACTAGGGTGTGCCCTGAAAGGGTTGTCCTTCCCTGTGAACCTTCCCTGCTTCTGCTTCCTGACCCCACCATCAGCTGCACAGCTTTCCTCTGCTGGGCCTCTCCTCCACTATGCGCTGCCTTACCTTGGGCCCAGAACAAGAGTTAGCCTTCTACTGATTGACACCTCTGAAACTGTGAGCCCCAAACAAACTTTTCCTCCTCTAAGTCTTTCTTGTTGGGTACCTTGTTCACAGCAATACAAAAGCTTAACTAAAACAGAAACTGGTATCAAGAAGTGGGGTCATTGCTGTGACTAACCTGACCGTGTGTGGTTCAGATGCCTCTACAGCTTGTCAGCAGAAGCAATTCTGAAAAGTTTTGAAAAGCAAGGTGGAAAATATTATAAGCAGAAAGTAATGTTGTTAATGGGCAATTCTGGTGGTATTTCAGAAGACCAGAATGTCAACAGGAATGCACACTGTGCTCACAAGGTTCAAAGGGAAATGAGTGGCCTCATGTTATATAGCAGCAAAGAACTTGGCTACATTTCACCCATGTCCTGAGACCCTGCATGAGGCTAAATTTGAAAGTGATAAACTTAGAGATGGAGAAAATAATGCTGAGTGAAATTAGCCAAACACCAAAAACTCAAGGGCCAAATGTTGAGAGAACAATAAGTTTAGACAACAGACTCATCAAACACAGATTAACAATCAAACTGGGGTCAGCCTCAAGGTCTAGGGATGGGGGGGATGGAGAGGGGAAGGGTAAAAGAGGGATAGATGATGTGTGCAGGTATGGAAGTATAACAACAAACTCCTTCAATATGTACAACTATAATGAAAAATAAAAACTTATTAAAAATATAATATAAAAGTGATAAGCTAATCTGGTGGAGGAAATTCAAAACAACACAACATTCAGTCAGTGGCATGGATGTTGCTGGCAGCTTTAAAATCAAGTTTACTGCAAGAATCAGGAGAAGAAAGTGAAGTAGCAAGTTAGAGATGATAACATGGCAAAACATAACAAGATGCCACCCAGGACCCAGGACAATGTACCTACCTGTGTCACCCACATGACTTATGGGCACTCCCATCCTGGCTTAAAATGACAAAGGGAAGTAGTGTAAGGTCAAGTACCTCCCCTTTTGGAAATCCCCTACTGAGGACAGATATAAGCCACTGGATTTCTGGTCTTACACCCCGAGCCATTCTCACCTGCTCTGCTTTACAGAGCAGTAACTCTACTCCAGTAACAAAAAGAGAGCTACAGATTTTAAAAACTTGCAGTTTGTCCAGAAAACTACCTATAAAGTTGAGGCAAGGAAGGTGAGCTTGTTGAAGAAATTACAGCCTCTAAAGACATGCTAAGTACTTTGTACAAAAACAATAGGAAAGATGCCACAAGAACATCTCAGGAATTTGTTCGGTTTTGTGTCTTATTTTGTTTTGTTTTTTTTAAGAGAGAGGGACAGTGAGAGATGGAGAGAATCAACTTTAGTTTTTCACGTGGGCTTTGTTGCTCCAACATTTCATTGTGTACAGTGGTGCTGGGGTTCGAACCCACATCCTTGCACATGCCAGGCAAGCACTGTTAATTGCTGAGCCACTGCTCCAGCCCCCATCTCATGAATTTGTAAGACTACACCCACTACAGTCTCCTGGGTTGTACAAGAGAAAACTCTGAAAGTGCTGATGGGGGCACCCTGTTTCCAAAGTAGGCCTAGGAAGTTGTTTCACTATGCTGAATAGCAGCAGACACTAGACACTCAAGAGACCAGTGTAACCAGGAGTCCAAGGGTCCCAGTACCAGGTGAGTTGTTGGCAGACCTTGACATCATACATACAGTGCTGGTGCTGCAAAAATACAGGATATTGGGGTTGGAGTGGTGGCTCAGAGGTTATGGCGCTTGCCTGGCAGGCACAAGTAGGCAGGTTCAAATCCCAGCACTGTGTCGCACACAATGAAGTTTCTGAGCAACAAAAGTCTATCAAAAACTAAATAAAATTGATTCATTCTCTCTGTCCCTCTCTTTAAAAAAAAAAAAAAAGAAAAAGAAAGAGAATATAGGATATTTGAGCTAAGTGTTTACAAAGGCTTTTATCAAGATTTTTAAGAAAGAGGAACAGTGAGAGAGAGAAAATTAAAAAAGAGAAACAATTTTTATTTACTTTTTCATGAGGCTTTCGTTGCTCCGAGACTTCATTGTGTACATGGTGCTGGGGTTCGAACTCGTGTACTCGCACATGCTGGGCAAGCACCATAACTGCTGAGCCACCGCTCCAGCCCCTTCCATCAAGATTCTGAAGGAAAGTCTGGGAGACCAGGTAAAGTGTAGCAAGGTCAGAGTCCTTGGGGACTGCTCCTGAGAGAGTGATGTGTGAAGCTGTGAAAGTAAAGCCAAAGCTGAAATAGAGATCCCAGGAACTATGAGTTGCCAATAATGTGGTTTGCTGAGAGAAGCTGCTGGCTGCAGAGAAAACCAGGCTAAAACAGAGTCCTTGTTTGCTTCAGTTCATGAGGACAAAGGGGACAGAGCTGCCCAAGCCCTTAGGAAAGCATGTGTCACCACCATGTGTCCTAAGTGCTGTACATGGAGTTACAGGACCAATTTGCCTGGCTGAATTTAGGTCTTGCTTTGGCTCCATCCTTCTGTGCCCCTATTCCTCCTTTTTAGAATGGGAATGTTAACTCTATACCACTATGTAGATTTTGACTCAAAGCCAAGAGTTTGCCTTTCATCTCAGATGAGACTTTGGACTTGGGACTTTTGGATAATGCTAAAACTAAGACTATTTGACTCTTAGAAATGGACTAAATGCATTCTGTATTGTGATATGGACATGAGCTCTTAGCAGTCAGAGTGGACTATTATGGTCTGGATATGAAATATCTCCCTAAAGCTCCTGCTGATGAGGAATATTCAGAAGTGAAATGAATAGATTCTGAGAATTATGACCTTATGAGTCTATCCTAGTTTGAATACACTAACTGTGTGGTAACTACAGGCAGATGAGGAGTGGTTGGAGGAGGTGGGTCACTAGACCATGCCCTAGAAGGGTGCATGATCCTCGTAGAACCTTCCCCACCACCCCTATCCACTTTCTGGCCCTGCCATGAACTGACCAACTTTCTTCTGCTGGGTCTTTCCTCCATGATATGCTGCCTCACCTTGGGCCCAAAGCAAGGGAAACGGTCATCTATGGACTGGGACCCTTGAAACTTTGAGTCCCAAATGAACTTTTCCTCCTATAAGTTGTTCTTGTTGGGTATTTTGGGCACAGCAATGCAAACCTGACTAAAACACAAGCATACATTCCCTTTAGCATCTAGGACATTATGACACCTAAATAAGTAATAAAATGGTATATATCACCACTAAAAAATAATTTCTAAAATTATCATAATGATGGGAAAAGGATTAAAACAAAAAATAATGACTCCTTTGAGTCAATTATGCCTCTTGTGGTGGCTACAAACAAGGACAGGAAAAGAAATCTGTCCAAACAAGTAAAGTGATGGTTACCTTGGACATGGGATGATTAGAACTGAACAGGGACACAACTAAAAGGACTTTTCATCTTTTCTCAAGGTAGAAGGCACTGTACTTTAATCTATAAATCTCATTTATACAAATGCAGAATATAACTGACAGGAACAGGAGAGCATGGCTGAAATTTTATATACCAAATACCACTGCAGACATAATTATTAGGAATATAATGATCATTTGTTTGTTTTCAGTTACCACTGCTCTCCAAATCCTCTTCATTTCAAATACAATAACTAGTTTTCTTCATTATCTTTTCATTTGCTCTGGAATTCCCTAGAGTCAAGGAAAATGTTTTTAAGGATCACTGGGTCAAATTCCAGAAACATAAGAAAAATGCTGTCACCTGCTACACTGAGAAAACACTTCCCTGTGCTATAATGTGGCATCAAATATCCCAAAATAATTGCTAGGAAGAGGTAGTCTTCTGGGGAGGTACAGAGTTAAGACTCCCTACCAAGCTTTTGTCTTCAAGTTCTGTGACCAGGGCATGCTACCAGCTCCACTACTGCAGTGATGATTCATGTCCATTCAAGGACAGACTTGAGAACCAGGCCACTCTTCAAACTTCAGGCATCAAAGAAATCTACTATTATCTTCTTTCTTCCAGAAGCTAGTTTTCTGGTGGTTGCTAGCAGTCCTTGGCATCCCTTGGTTTATAGACACATCACTCCAATTTCTGTCTCTGTCTTCACACTGCAATCTCCCTGTGTGTCAAGGATCCATCTGTTGGTTAGTTGGTTGGTTGTACTGCTGAGGATTGAACCCTTGGCTTTATGCATTTTACAAAGCATACACTTGGGCTGGAGCAGTGGCTCAGCCATTACAGTGCTTGCCGGCATGCAGAAGTACATGAGTTCAAACCCCAGGACCAGGTACACAACAAAGTCTCGGAGCAACGAAAGCCACATGAAAAACTAAATAAAATCGATTATCAATCTCTCTCTCTCTCTCTTTCTCTCACTTTCCCCTTCTCTCTTTTTTTTTTCAGGGCTGAGGACCAAACTAGGGGCCTTGGGCATGCTAGCCAAGCACTTTGCCACTGAGCTAAATCCCCAACCCCCACTTCTCTCTTAAAAAAAAAAAAAAAGAAGAAGCAGCATACACTCAGGGCTGGAATGGTGATTCAGCAGTTATGGCACTTGTTTGGCATGCACAAGTACATGGGTTTGAACCCCAACATCACATACTCAACAAAGCTTCAGAGCAACAAAAGCTACATGAAAAAGTAAAATAAAATTGATTCTTTCTCTGTCCTTCTCTCACTCCATGACTGAGGTATACCCCAAAACCCACA